>CM042180.1:48815393-48817893 GCA_023376005.1 Doryteuthis pealeii | reverse complement strand
AATTCTAAATCCCCTGCCAAAATAATAATCTCAACATTAAATATTAAGATTAGGAAATTCCAACAATGTGATGAAATTCAAATCTTGTCAGTTTCTTGAATTATAAATTATTGTAATTTGCGATATTGGAAGGAATTCTTATTTAATAACAAAATGATGAAATCCCTGATGAAATAATAGTGTTTCTTATAGATTGAAATATTGGGATTTCAAAGTTTCTGTTAAGTTTCTGACCGCCATCCTTGGCCAGTTGTAAAGGACTTCAAGTAAGTAAGTAAGTCCTGTGCTATAGAATCCTTTGGTAAGTGAATAAATCCTGAGTTATGGAATCCTTTGGTAAGTGAATAAGTCCTGAGTTATGGAATCCTTTGGTAAGGGAATAAGTCCTGAGTTATGGAATCATTTGGTAAGTGAATAAGTCCTGAGTTATAGAATCCTTTGGTAAGGGAATAAGTCCTGAGTTATAGAATCCTTTGGTAAGTGAATAAGTCCTGAGTTATAGAATCCTTTGGTAAGTGAATAAGTCTTGAGCTATAGAATCCTTTGATAAATCAATAAGTCCTGTGGTATATAATCCTTTGGTAAGTGTATAAGTCCTGGGTTATGTAATCCTACGTAGTGTCAAAAGGTCCAGTGATATAATCCTATGTTCCGTCGTCCACGAAGGTTCAAAGTATTGTGAGTAGCTAAGATCAGAACAGCCTGTATAAATAACAATATCAGCAGCAGAGTACTGCCAGTGATTGGCCAAGAGTATGGTCCAATGATTATCGTCGAGTCTATAAATAAGAGTGGGCATTTAACACACGCCTTATATGCCAAAGAATCTCTGGACTTGGTAATTGCATTTCACTTAGTGCTAATACCCTTGGGAAAGGTATGAATTCTACTCTCCCTCCAGCTATGGATAAATAGTAGAGCAGACTGGGCTCTTTAACCTTGGTTAGGCAACCGGTCTAAGAGAAGGAAAACTCTGAATTGAAACCTGTTAAACTCCGCTTAAGAAATTGACCTTGTGTCACATCCTGCTCGTAGCGGAAGGGGTTGGTAAATATATATATGAAAAAATCTCAACAGAAAGAAGTCGACCTAATAACATGTCAGGTCTACGTGTTGAACAGATATAAAGTTGCAAAAACCGAAATCTGTAAATATACTGGTGTAACATCACTAATGCCCTCCTTTAGTGCATTTCGGCAATGTTTAACAAGACATGCATACACACACATACACAGAAAAATATCCACAGACACACAGCTAAGGTTAAAGAGCTCTCTTATTTATCCATAGCTGGAGGAAGAGTAGTTGGATGCATATCTTTCCGAAGAGTGTAAGCGCTATGTGTAATGCAAACAGCCTCGTCCAGGATTTGAACTCGAGTCGACGAGACCATTTCCTACGACTCTGACCTTTAAAAATATATTTATAATTATTTTCTAAGTTTAGCTTAGACGTGGCACGAGCCAATGAGAATCGAACTCATTTACAATGATCTGCGATTCTAGCTTACTGACCACATAAGGTACCATTATATATATATATATATATTAATATATATATATATATATATATTATATATATATTATGGTGCCTTATGCTCCCCAAAATTTGGTATGAGCTCTCTAATTGGTAATTCAAATTAACTCTCACTACTAAGCATATAAGCAATTATCGTTTCCCCGGAAATTTGATCTCTCAGTGACCGTAAAATACATAAACAGACCTATGTACTTAATAGTTTAAAAACACCAGTCCCCGCTACAGCTTTCAGTGGTCGAGAGGACAAGATATCGGGCTATCATAGGGTCAGTCTTAGTTCGACCCTAGACCAAGATAGTCGTGTTTAGCCACACTGAAGCGGCGGAAACGCCGAAACACGTGTCTGCGGATGACAGGACTATATATATTATATATATTATATTATATATATATATATATATATATATAACACCCCACGAGAAAACAGCTATACGCCCACCTGCCACATATCACCTAAACCATCCGAGTAAGACGGACAAGACACGCAGGACACTGCTGGAGAAGCAAGGACGAACTCATAAGTGACGTTCTCCTGTGGAAGCCATCACATGGGCACGTCAGTGTGGGCCGACCAACAAATACCTACATTGACCAGCTTTGTGCGGATACAGGATGTTGCATAGAGGACCTCCCGAGAACGATGAGTGATAGGGATATATATACCAAACTAGTTGGTAAACTATTGCGGTAAGAAAAAACATGGCAAATAGTTTGATTGTAAACATATACTACCAAACATCATCCGGGGGAGAAAAAATTTTTTTTTTAAAAAGAAAAGACCAAGATAGACGTACCAACCGAAAATAATCGGTTGATACTATTGTTACGTGACGGCCTTAATTAGCGATACGTAACGTAGTGGGACCAGTTCGTATTTAACCTTAGTGCCTTTCCTTCTTCGGCACTACTACCCGTAACTTCGTACGTACGGAGTTTCGTTTGTTTACATACACAGATCTAG
>CM042180.1:48805393-48810393 GCA_023376005.1 Doryteuthis pealeii | reverse complement strand
CGCATGATCTACCTTAAAAGAAAATAACATATCTATTAAATTCCAAGGGTGAGTATGTTGTGAGGTGTGGTTTCGTGTTCCTTGTTGCAGCAGTATCTATTCGCGCTTAATCTTAGCTCTGGGCTCAGCTTCTCGTAGCTAATCTCCCTAGTCCCCTAAACTGTCTCTATATATCTCCTGCAGTAATACACATATGTAAATGAGATAACACGCTATTGGCTATCTCACTTCAGGGTATACTTTAACCCTCCTCAGGCAATATCTTTCAAAAAATTATTTTTACATCGCCCGGAGGGTGTATTTTTATTTTGCTAGTACATTTAAAAAGAGAAATCCACAAAAAAAAACTCATGGTCAAATCACACTAAATGCATGTTGATCCTTGAAGTTAAGCAGAGATGAACATGCTCTTTACTTAGATGAGTGACCAATGAGGAACAGCTAAGTATTGTCAGCAAGTCCACCCAACCAAACGAAACTTAGTAAATTAGTATTACTAGCAACCGAAAACTCCCTCCGGGTGTCGTAAAAATTAATTTTTGAAAGACATTGCCTGAGAGGGTGGGAGTTAAAAATTCAATGTCAGAGGGTTTGTATCATAAGTAAGACAAATCCTCATATTTATTAAAGGAGTAAAAAAAAAAATAAAGCAATTTGAAATGAAAACAGAGCCCCGCCCTCTCAAATAAAATGTTGCGTGCATGTAATAATCAAACAAATTATTTTTATAAACAAGGTTTGTTTAGAATGGCTTTTTGCCGATAATTTTTGGGAGAATAAGTGCTTAATTGGAGTCGGACCTAATTTTGAAAATTAATTAATTAATAATGAATTAGGCGGGAACACCTATTAAATGTATGGCTAAACAAATCGAGAAAAATCAATCTCTGTATGTACATTTCGGCCTATTAGGCCTCATCAGCAGAGCTATAGATCGGAAGACCGCCCTGTGCGTGATTTGAAATCGGACTGCCAAGCTGACAGGCCGATCCCATAACCCCAACACTAAACGGACCTCTTAGATTTTATGATTTGTTTAGAGTAGGTTAATGTTCCTCTTCTAGTGACTTTTATTACACGACGATATGATAAGTTGTAAACAAGGTTTGTTTAGAATGGCTTTTTGCCGATAATTTTTGGGAGAATAAGTGCTTAATTGGAGTCGGACCTAATTTTGAAAATTAATTAATTAATAATGAATTAGGCGGGAACATTTAATAGGTGTTCCCGCCTAATTCATTATTAATTAATTAATTTTCAAAATTAGGTCCGACTCCAATTAAGCACTTATTCTCCCAAAAATTATTTTTAATATTTTCCACATCAATTTTAAAAGTTGCAAACTATCAGGCATCATTAGACTCGTTATTTTATTAATTTTCGATAGTGTTACACAGTTTTTTTGTTTTTTTAATAACGTGTTTGGAAGTAAAAAAAAAAAAAAAGCCCTTCAAACCCCGATTTCGAAAATTTCCATAAACTTTTCCAACGTACCAACTATCAGGTAATATGTACGGGCATGGCCCCTAACTGAAAACAACAGTTGGAATGTTAATTTCATAGTTTTAAGGGGTCCGGCAGGCGTTTTTAAGTTGTTTTTTTTACATGCGTCAAAACAAACTGAAAAATGCCCTGTTTTGACGTCTTTTTCATCAGTTTTGATGGCTATATTTTGAGTATATGAATTTAAGCAATCTATCCCCTTTTCACTAGTGTTAGACTAAAGAGATTGTTTTTGCGTCTGAGGTGGAGCGCTACATCTACCATCAGCTCCTTACTTTACCGCACAGATCCCTGTGCTACCCATACACTGAGTTGTCGAGGGCTCGGTATCGAACTAGGAACGCTCTACCGTCTGAGCCAACCCGACCCTCTCTCTGCCCCAAATATCATAATTACAGGTTTGAAAAGTCGATCAGGATGGTATTATGAAAAGTGGGAAAGAAAACATTAAATTTGCATTTTCGGGGTTCACACCATTTTTAACGTTTTTTTCTAGGCGTATGGTGAGTATAATTTTTGCTCTGTGTATGTGTTAATGTAAACCAGCACACATTGCTTTCCGCTATAGAATTTAACACAAGGGCAAAATCTTATTATAATGGCTATTCGGTGTCTATCTGTCTGAAACCGAAACTTCATCACAGCTTACGTCATAATACCCCAAGGAATTGCGTAAGTGTCACACTGTATATATATTAGGTAAAAGAAAGAAAAACATGAAAGTATAATATATAAATATTTTGTTTTCTTCCTAATAGCCAACCCTCTCACAAAAACAAAGTTTTCCTTGTCTTTCCAACTAAGTCTGTACCATTTACCCATAGCTGGAGAAAATAAGAGATGGATTCATGCCTTTACTAAGGGCATTAGCACACAGTGAAACGCAAAATTTGAACTTGGTTCACTAACTCCAATTAATATGACAATAACCATTGTGCCATCTGTTCCTTCAATTTCTTTTCTTTTTCTAATGTTTTCCTTTTTATTTATTGTTAAAATTCCATTATTCTCTTTTTCTCTTGAATTTATTCTTCCTATTCTTGTTTCTGGGACACAACGACACACAAAGGTTTCAATTTTAGAAAAAACATTTCTCCTTTCTAATTCAATTAAATCAAGAATTGCTTTTGACCTAGTAACATTCCTGTAAAAGATTCTTTTTCTTTTTCTCCTATAATTGTTTTGCTTTGTCAGATAAGAACAGACATTTCTTTATTATTTTTGTTGCCCCAACATTTACATGCTTTAATCCCCCTCTTTTACCCAATATATATATATATATAATATATATATATATATATATACAGTGTGACTGTTAAACGATCTACCGGTCGTTACTTTTGAAAAAGCACCGATCGAAAGGGCTCTTAAGTTTCTCTTTTCTTTCGCTCTCTTTTCTTTTTATTCCTTTAAAATTGCTGATCAATAAAGTATGATACTATTTAAAATTATATATAAATTAAGCTGTACCAAAAATTTGTTTTATATATATATATATATAATAATAATAATCTTCATACAATGACTGCTATTTACACAGTAGCATTGCAACCAACAAAGCCTTCATCAGATGATGACTCTGGGTTCAGGCATGGTTTCCGGGCCGAAGCATCATTACCACTAACCCAGAGCGCCCCAGCAGTATCTCACGATACCACCAGACTTTGTCGGTTTGATGTCACAAAATAGGACTGCCATATCCACGCTGATGCGGTTAGAGCTTTCTCCTGGATCTTTTTTAAGTATTTCCTCTTATCTGGTAGAGAAAGTCCAAGTTTAGACAAAAATGCCGAGGTTGAGTTGGCAATAAACCCCCGACATCCGACCTCAATGGGAAATACATCCGTGATATATATATATATATAATATATATATATATATATATATATATATATATATATATTATTAATAATTAATAAGTCATCCACAGACACGTGTTTCGGCATATCATGCCTCTTCAGTGTGGCTAGACACAACTATCCTTGGGTAGGGTTCGAACTCAGACTGACCGCATGGTAGTCCGATGTCTTATCCCCTGACAGCTGATGCGGGGACTGGTGTTTTTTTTTAACTATTAAATACATACGAATCTATGTATCATTCGGTCACTGAGAGATCAAATTTCCGGAGAAATGATCATTGCTTATTTGCTTAGTAGTGAGAGTTAATTTAAATTACCAATTAGAGAGCTCATTACCAAATTTATGGGAGCATATATATTAATAATTAAAAAGTCATCCACAGACACGTGTTTCGGCATATCATGCATCTTCAGTGTGGCTAGACACAACTATATATATATATAATATTTATTTAATATATGTGTTTTTTTTATATATGTGTTTTTTGTTATATTGTTTATATTTTATGTATATGTTTTGTTTATATTGTTTATATTTTTATGTATATGTTTTTTTGTTTATATTGTTTATATTTTTATGTATATGTTTTTTTGTTTATATTGTTTATATTTTTATGTATATGCTTTTTTGTTTATATTGTTTATATTTTTATGTATATGTTTTTTTAAATAATTTTACAGGATTTTACCATCCGGAAATTTTACAGTTTTTCTATCAAATTTTAGAATAAATTAATATTAATAAAAAGAAAAACAGATTTGTAGAATTTCTAGTGAAGACCCCTATAAGGATTGAACTCAAAAAATACGTGGAAAATAAAGTGAGGAAAATATGTATATACGAGTGGAATGTGCACGGACATCTTTTTTATATATGTGTTTTTTTGTTTATATTATTTTCCGCGAAAAAAAATCGGTTTTTTGGTGAACAATCAAAGGGGAGAGAACTTTGTGAGCCTTAATTTTGAATTTATCAGCGTCTATAAATTTAACCGTAAAATGCTTTTGTTTACAAATATATAACCGTTAGGTGTGTGCTTACAGAGATATCAGAGGGATGAAATAGTATCCTGAAGAGGGCAAAAGCCTGAAACCTTAGGTAGATGCTCACTAAAACCTTTGTATAAACAGTTATATTTAATAAATAAAGCTCTTACATTTGTAATTGAGCACTTTATTTTCCTTTATTTCATCTCGGAAAAATTACCAGTATATCCATTTATCTATCTATCTATCTATCTATCTATCTATATATATATATATATATATATATATATATATATATATTAAAGTAAGTATAATATATATATACATTTTATATGTATGTATATATATATATAAGGTATGTAAAAAAGTATCGAGATTTTTGTACTTTATGACACACCGTGTATTCGGAAAAAATTACATTCCATTCATTTTTCTTTTTATAATACAAGGTGTGTCAAAAAAGTACTAATTTTAAAACTGTATTTACCAAGGTAGAAATGAAAAATAAGTGGATCATTATTTTTCATCAGAATACAAGGTGTGTCAATAATTACTAAAAATCTGGATACTTTTTTGACAAACCTTGTATATATATATATATATATATATGAGATGAACATTTTAGAATATCTAAGAGCGCCTTTGAAGA
>CM042180.1:48777893-48802893 GCA_023376005.1 Doryteuthis pealeii | reverse complement strand
TAAGATAGATAGATAGATAGATAGATAGATAGATAGATAGACTGAAAACACTTACATAAAAGCTGTACTCCTGTCCATTACGAAACACATCTACGATTGAGACACCTGTTTATTTTGAGAATAATAAGATATGAGTAAAATACATTAGTCTTTAAAATTTTTTTTTTACCAAAATTCCAAGATATAGAGGAATGTTGTTAACATTAAAAGTATTTTCGCATTTAAGTTTGTCAAAAATCGAACAGAAATTATCCTGAATCATTTAGAGTTATATAATGTTATCAAAGTAACTAGCAACAAAAAACACCCTCCGGGCGTCGTAAAATTTAATTTTTGAAAGACGTTGCCTGAGAGGGTGAGGGTTAAAAATTCAATGTCAGAGGGTTTGTATCATAAGTACAAATCCTCATATTTATTAAAGGAGTAAAAAAAACAACAATTTGAAATGAAAACTGAGCCCCGTCCCTCTCAAATAAAATGTTGTGTGCATGTAATAATCAAACAATTATTTTGAATATTTTCCTCATCAATTTTACACAACATTGTAGGTATTCATTTATTTGTAAACTTTTTAGTTAACTTCTTGTTACTGTAAAAAAAAAAGGACGAGAGTAAAAAACAATTTTTAAAATTGCTTTCTCAAATTTTGGGTGTATATAGCATAAGAATATTGCGACATAAGCAGTGACGTAGAGCTATGACGTAGTTTTTGTTACAGACAGAAATACATACAATCTCCATTATTAATATAGCAAAATAAAAATAACACCCCCCAGGCGATGTTAAAATAGATTTTTGAAACATATTGCCTGATAGCTGGGAGTAAAAAATTCAATGTCAGCGAGTTTGTACCCTAAGTAAGAAAATCATCAAATTCATTAAAGGATTAAAAAATAAAACAATTTGAAATGTAAACTTTAAATATGTATTAAAATAAAACAAACTATATATAGATATATAATACCAGTCGTATTTATTAAAACTTGTTTTAAAAAACAATGAGGACTGTCTAATGTTGCATGTTTAAATTTTGAGTGTATTTATTCTGTTAGGACGATTTTGGGTAGTGGGACGTAAGCAGTGACGTAGTTTTTGCTACAGACAAAAACCGGAAGCGAATCTCCATTATTAATAGATATAGATAGATTTTACAGATACACATATCCATTTGTGTTTCCCGGGTGGCGATCATTTGAAAAAACTCACGAAAGTGCTTTTACATTTTCATGCATTGATGTTAGTAAAACCGTTATGGTTACTGGCAAGAATATGCACCCTCCGGACAGAATTATTAATTGGATTTGGTTTGGTTCTTTATTGTTTTACGACTACACTACTTGGACTCTAACAAAGCGCCTAGAGAATAAGCTAGACGGGACTTGCACGAAAATGCTGCGTGCAATATAAAAACAGGACGTAGAAACAACACCCCACGAGAACACAACTGTATGGCCACCTGCCCCATATCACACATACCACCCGTGTGAGGCGAACAAGACACGCCGGGCACTGTTGAAGAAGCAAGGATGAACTCATGAGTGACGTTTTACACACTAAAAGCGGCTACCCAACATCGACTGAATATAGGTGGAGGGCAAAAGGCCTAGTGTATTATTTTTTTAATTTTTTAGATTCACAATTGCTGGGCATTTTTAAGTAGAAGTCCAATGCTATTTATATGTTACATATTAATTGGATCCCTATTACATTTTAAGGTA
Source organism: Doryteuthis pealeii (assembly GCA_023376005.1). Lineage (NCBI taxonomy): Eukaryota > Metazoa > Mollusca > Cephalopoda > Myopsida > Loliginidae > Doryteuthis > Doryteuthis pealeii. The sequence continues at coordinate 48,801,175 of CM042180.1, read as the reverse complement.
GTATAGAAATCCTTATGGCGATCAGTACAGCTGATGGCCTTGAGAGTGAGTGACAATGCTTGACCTCACTCTCACCTTGCTTTCTGGGGATAGAATCGTGGGAACGGAACCCCGATAGAAAGCCCCCCTTCCGGTTTAAGGTAAGCAACTTAGAGTTGCAGTAGTTAGTTGCAGTTAGTCAGTTGCAGAGTTAGAAGCTAGCAAGATGTGACTCTCAGCGCGCAGTTGTCTGGTCCTGGGGGTTCCAGAATAAAATAACATCAAAGGTAAATCGAAGTCTTGTTGTTATTACTAAAAGCTAACAATGACACAAGGCTTCTGATAAGAAATGGTCCCCAGCAGAACCAGACACGGAATCCCCATACAAGAAGACCAGACGAGACCTGTAGAAGATATACCAGACCATTAGAAGATAGAAGACAGAAGACTAGACGATCAGAAGACGGCCAGAAGAATAAGAGAGGTATATAATATATAATATATATATATATATAATATATATATATATATATATATATATATAAATTTTATATCTGGGGACTGCTGAAGAAGCAAGGATGAACTCATGATTGACGTTCTCCTGTTGAAGCCATCACATGAGCAGGCCAGAGTGGGTTGCCCATCAAAAACGTACATAGATCAACTTTGCACGGATGCTGGATGCTGCGCAGAGGATCAACCAGGAGAAATGAGTTATAGGGAGGAATGGGGAGAGATTGTCATGGATGATGATGATGATGATGATGTAGTTGCTGAAAAAATGACGAGAGTAAAAAATATTTTTTTAAAGCTGATTACAGGGTTAATCGTATATCTAATGTATTGACGATTTTCGTCATTGTGACTTAAGGAATGACGTAGTTTCCGTAACAGACAAATGGAAACCGAATCTTCATTATTAAAAGATTATTTAATGTTTTATTTGCCGGGTTAGCTCGGTAGAGCGTTCGGCTAGAAACTACAAGGTTCCTAAATTTTCCTTCTCCTCTACCAGTTGCCATACTGTTCATACATTATCGTGCAACGGAAGTGGAAACTTCCAGCAGAAAGACAAAGAGAAAGATAAAAATATATATTTTAAAAAAAATGGAGAACGGAAGAGAGGTCTTCCGGTCAGAAAGCAGGGAGAATATGAAGAAATGTTACACTTTTACGAATTGGTGTGAATAAACGACGTATGTTTTTGTTTGAGAGAGGTCGACATTATCTCCGAACTTATCAAGCCACAAATGTCGGAATAATGTCTACCATGAAGAAGCGTATTACCCGGATGTAATTACTTTTCAGTAATATTATAAAACTTGTCACCTTGCTTAGTTTATATGGGTTTGTAAGACGAGGGATATGATTGTCGTTTATTACCCAGAGACGTCTAATGCCCCAACCTAATTTCCTACGATTGGGAATGACTTTAACGAGACACTTTCAAAAATGTCTGTTGCGTCCTGTTTGTCATCAACGCTGCCAAGAAATCAACACCATTTTGAAGATCTGAAGATTATGCAGAACACGCGATTCCATATTCAACGTTGGACCCATTTCGGGACGATCTCAACAGCTAATCATTCTCGAAACATGATAATCAGAAATAGTTCAATTTGCCACCGAAAGTGCGTAATTTGTGTGTTGAAATTTGCTGTCTATAAGTAAGAAGTGAGGTTTCTGCGCACCGTGGTCTGAATTGTTATCCGCGACCTAATTGGCAGTCGCCTTTTGTTAACAAAGGAGAGTCAGAGAAAATATTCCAGACCCCACCACCTCAAAACTGATCTCTAATCGTCTGATTACTTCGGGAGTTCAAAACCCCTACCCCCACTGCACATCATTCACTTCTCCCAAAAACAAACGAATACCCCGCGAAAGACTAATATTTAAAAACTTTATAGAGATTTTTAACTTAAGAAATTATATATATATATATATATATATATATATATATATATATATATATATATAGTGTGTGGGGGGGATTGTCACTGTTTCAGCTTTTACTGGAACGGTGTGCTAAAATGCAGTATTATTGGTAGAGTGCTCAATATAAAAATAGAGCTGTTATATGATATAATAAAATAAATATATAAAGGTTTTACATATCTCACCAAATAAATAGATATGTAAAACATTTATATATTTATTTTATTATATTATATTATATTATATATATATATATATATATATATGTGTGTGTGTGTGTGTGTGTGTGTGTGTGTGCGTGTGTGTGTGTGTAAAATGAAAATGGAAGTGAATCCGATGGTATGTTGAAAAGAGAAATAAAGGAAAGAAAGTATTGAATGGATTAAATAGGATATTTTAATTAATTTTACTTACACGTGTTTCGGTCAGGAGTTTATTCATGTGTACATTATTCTATCTATTATTATTTTTAAATAACAAAATAAAATGAAATAATAATAATAATAGAAAAAATGTAGAAATGTTCCGCACACAAAGAAATATCGACCTTCCTCAGAGTAAATCCTTTGAACACTTTGTTAACGTGATTTTTAAAAAAGTTTTTTCGAACATTTCAAAAATTCTCCGCGTTCCAACGAATTTTATTTAAAAAAAATAAGGATTTACTCTGAGGAAGGTCGATATTTCTTTGTGTGCAGAACATTTCTACATTTTTTATATTATTATTTCATTTCATCTGGTTATTTAAAAATAATAATAGATTGAATAATGTACACATGGATAAACTCCTGACCGAAACAAGTATAAGTAAAATTAATCAAAATATCCTATTTTATACTTTCTTTCCTTTCTTTCTCTTTTCAAAATACCGTCGGATTCACTTCCATTTTCATTTTACACACACACACACACACATACGTACACATACATATATACACACAACTGCTTTTATATATGTAATCAAGGAAGGCCCGAATAATTCTCAAGCCCCCGCCCCTCAAAACCATCTTAAATCGTCTGATTATTTACAACATGGTCAGCCCCTACCCCCACTGCACATCATTCGCTTCTCCCGAAAACAAACGAATACCCTGCGAAAGGCAGATATCTTAAAACTTTATATAGATTTTCAACTTGAATTTTTTTTATTCGTGACATGTACTTAAGCCACATGAACAGGTTACGTACTTTAACACATTATATAGATTTTTTAAATTTCATGCTCTTACTATTTAATTTTTATCTTTTGATTATCTTTATGTATATAAATCTGATATTCATTATTTTTGCTAAAAAAAGATCTGGTGATCGTAAATGTGTATATATACACATATATTTGCTTTGATGTTGTTTTATTTTCCTAGTTTCATCCGGACATACATACATACATACAAACCAACTGCCCTTTATATATGTATAGTCAGAAGGAAGGCCTGAAAAATTTTCCAGACCCACCACCTCAAAACCTATCTCTAATCGTCTGATTACTTCCAATGTGCTCAGCCCATAACCCTCTCTGCACATCATATACACCTCTCCACAAGACAAACGAGTACCCTACGAAAGGTAGATATTTTAACACTTTATATAGATATTCAACTTAAAATTTTCTCATTCATGACATGTACTTAAGCCACATGAGCAGGTTATGTATTTTTAACACTTTATATAGTTTTTTTAACTTAAAAATTTTCTCATTCATGACATGTACTTAAGCCACATGACCAGGTTATGTATTTTAACACTTTATATAGATGTTTAACTTAAAAATGTCTCATTCGGGGCATATACTTAAGTGCACAGACACTGAAATGAAAAAATGAGTGTCTCCTATTTGAAATATGAAATGCAAAAAAAATCTATACTCTTACTATTTAAATTTTATTGTTTAATCATCTTCACGAATATAAAATCAAAGCTTCATTATTTTTGCTAAAAAAATAAGACCTAATGATAGTGAATATGTGTATATATTTACTTTGCTGTTAATATACATACATACATACATATATACATACATGCTGCCTTCATATATGTATAAATAGAAGTAAGGCCCGAAAAATTATTCAGCCCCTTAAAACCTATCTTAAATCATCTGATTACTTCCAATGTGTTCAGTCCCTACACTCACTGTACATCATTCATTTTCCTGAAAATAAACGAATACTCACGAAAGACAGATATTTTAACACTTTATATAGATTTTTAACTTAAAAATGTCTTACTCGTGACATGTACTTAAGCCACATGAGCAGGTTACATACTTTAACACTTTATACAGAATTTTAACTTCCAAATGTCTCATTCGGGACATATACTTAAGTGCACAGACACTCGGAATATAAAATTTAATGCCTCTTATTTAAAGTATTAAATGCCAAAGAAAAAAAAATCATACTGTTACTATTTAAATATTATTTTTTAATCATCTTCACGAATATAAATCAAATCTACATTATTTTTGCTTAAAAAAATAAGATCTAATGATAGTGAATATGGGTATATATTTACTTTGCTCTTGTTTTACTTTTGTAGTTTCAGCCGGACATACATAAATACATACATACATACATACAACTGCCCTTGATATATGTATAGATAGAAGGAACCCGAAAAATTATTCAGCCCCCAACCCCTTAAAACCTATCTTAAATCGTCTGATTACTTCCAATGTGTTCAGCCCTACCCTTACTGCACATCATTCACTTTTCCTGAAAATAAACGAATACTCGACGAAAGGCAAATATTTTAACACTTTATATAGATCTTTAACTTAAAAATGCCTTACTCGTGACATGTACTTAAACCACATGAGCAGGTTACATACTTTAACACTTTATACAGATTCTTAACAGTAAATAACCTACATCGGTTAATATGCCATTAAACCAAAAAACTAACTAACAATCATATTATTAATTTTCGTTTTGTTATATTTTGATCTTCATAAAATATGTTTTTTTTTTTACTTAGAAAAGTTACTTTATATCAACAAGTTCTTTTTTGTCTTTTTAAGTTTACAAACTAAACTAGTTATAAAGTTCTGGAGTATTTTTTTTATTGGGGGTGAATAAAATACCAAGAAAGTTCCCTGAATAATTTGTACATTTGGCATTCCATTTTGTCTTTTCATGAAATTAACAAAAACAAACTTAAACTTTTACAAACCATTAAAATTTTTGAAACTAAGTATTTTATATATATATATATATATATATATATATATATAGATAGATAGATAGATAGATAGATAGATAGAAATATCAAATAGACAGGTAAGTTGGGATGATTATATTTCGTATCATGTATGCCCATGCAGATGTACACCTATAGATTCATACAAGAATTATTTCAAATCCCTAAGAGAGTTCAATGTAAAATAATTAATAAATTAATTACACACACAATATCGATGGGGCACTCTTAAATAATCAAACCCGTTTACCACAGTTAGAGTGTGACACAAGGTCGTAAGTACGAGCTCTACAGCGAGGATTGAACTCGCTATTCCGTAGTTATTTTTATTTAAAAAATTCATTGCCAATGTTTTTTTTGTTTTTTTTTAAGGGGGGTGTTTTTTGTAGGAGAGGGGATAATAAAAATGCATTGAAAATTATGTTTACTATAAAAATGTATTAGAAAAGATTTTTATTATGAAAAAAGCATTGCCAATTTTTTTTATAAAAAAAAGCAATGGCAAATGTGTTTACTCTAAAAATGCATTAGAAATGATTTTTACTATAAAAATGTTTTGGAAATGATTTTTATGTGGAGCAGTCGCTGTTGCTCACTGACTTATTTTGTTATTTCCCGTCATGCAACTCTCCCGCCATAATTCTATCCCATTTTCTTTCCCCTTCTTTTTTGTTTATTTCTTTTCCCAATCACATCTACATATATGAACACACACACACACACACACACACACACACATATATATATATATGTAATATATCAAGAAAAATGAAAAAAATACAGGTTTAAATGGGTTAAGTGGTGAGTTTATTGGCCGACGCCGCAGTGTTTCGATCTATTAAATAGATCATCTTCAGGGCATAAGATAAGAAATTATATATCACAGAATGATGAGAAAAAGTGAGTGGCAATCCTTGTTATTCAGTCTGTTTAAAAATTTCTGAAGTTTGAAAAAAGGAGACGGTTTTGAAATATGACATCAAATATTCTATTTTAAGGTGTGAGTATGTAGCGCCCTTAAGATGATCTGTTTAATAGATCGAAACACTGCAGCGTCGGCCAATAAACGCACCACTTAACCCATTTAAACCTGTGTTTTTTCATTTTTCTTGATATATTACATACCGTCGGATTTACTTCCTCTCTTCATGTATATATATATATATATATATATATATATATAATATATATATATATATATATATATACACCAGTAAATAAATGGGATTTCGAACACAGTATTCAACATAGAATCTCTGATGTTCATTTCTTTCTTTCATTTCTTTCATTTCTTTCATGCTTCTAAAAAAACAACAAATTATGTTCCCATAAATATATATTATAGATATTATATATACATAATAGACACATATAAATAGATATATATATATATATATATATATATATATATATATATATATATATATAAACATCTGAGGAGTCACGCGTACTTATATAAATAATATGCACACACACACACACACACACACACACACACACACATATATATATATATATATATAATATATATGTGTGTGTGTGTGTGCATATTATTTATATAAGTACGCGTGACTCGTCAGATGTATATATATATATATATATATAGTATATATATATATATATATACATATGTATATATATACATCTATTTATATATATATATATATAATATATATATATATATATATATATATATATTAGGTCTTTGATATTTTCTTACAATCTCCTCCATGCTAATGTCTTCCTCGACTTCATAAGAATGCCATCCATCAAGTTTAGAAACCTTTTCGTACGTATACCACCGAAAAATTCCAATATGGCGATCGCAAATTTCCCACTTCCGTAATAAAAAGGGAAACGAAAAAAAAACATAAGGAAAAGAACAAAAAAATAAACCAACAAAACCAAAAAAGACCCGGATGCAAACCTCAATTCTTTAGAATCAACAGTTCTTTCCTCCGTTGAGTTGAACCACGTGACTAATTCTCCGTCAATTGAAGGCAGAAACGATCGGACATTACCGAACATGAGCCAATGTGATCTAATAGAATTTGATAAAACGGGTTTTGTGAGATGACCCACGCCATTTCCAGTTAAAAAATAAAAAAATGTTTGCTGTGAAATCGACGATGTTTTTCTTTTTTATTTCCCCCCGGTGAAGAGAAATAGCGAGATAGTTTAAATTGATTTATTTCTAGGAAATAAATGCCTTCCGACCACACACACTCTCACACACAGAGACACACATACACACACACACACACACCTACACACACACCTACACACTACAGACAAACACCCACACACACTACAGATATATATACACACACACACACTAAATATATACACTCACAAACATACACACACACACATAAACACACTACAGATACACACACACATACATATACATACGCCCACGTACATACACATACATACGCACTCACACACACATACACACACATACAAACAAACACACACACAAGCACACACATACACGCTTACACACATATACACCCACATACATACACATACATACGCACTCAAACACTCATACACACCCATGCAAACACACACACACACAAGCACACACACACACACACACACAACACACACACACACACACACACACACAGATATAAATAAATTCTCTCTTCTTCAAAAACACATATATAGGATGATAATACTATTGATAGTAAAAGTAAGTAAAGTCGTCGGGGCGGCCTAAAGTCAGTATCAGCCAATCAGCGACGGAGTCTATCCCCTTTTCACTAGCGCTAGACAAAGGAGATTGTTTTGCGTCTACGGTGGAGCGCCACACCTACCGTCAGCTCCTTACTTTACCGCACAGATCCCTGTGCTACTCAAAGGCTAAGTTGGCGGGGGGCCGGTATCGAACTAGGAACCTTGTGGTTTCTGGCGGAGCGCTCTAACGACTCAGCTAGCCGGTATGTTAAAAAAGGTACAAATAATATAGATATCCCAAATAAAAACATCCCGAACTTATCAGTCGATTAGATACTTCACACACACACACACACACACACACACACACACACACACACACACACACAATCATATGCACACACACACATACATAAATAAATATCCTCTTCTTCAAAAACGTATATATATGATGATAATCATATTAATAAAGATGATAAAAAGGTACAAAGGATATAGATATCCCAAATAGAAACATCTCTAATTTACTAGTCATTAGATACTTCACATACACATATACACACAAACACACAGACACATACACACACACATACACATGAATAAATTCCCTCATCTTCAAAAAATGAAAGTAATAAAAAAGACGATTGGATATTTTACACATAGAAAATACACACACACGTTCCCCAATATATATATATATATATATATATATATATAACAAGCAAATAATTAAGCACACAAACAACCCCAATAAATGGCATGAGCACAATCTTGTATATATATATATATATATATATATAGTTAGGTATTACCGAGGGATTGACTCGAGAAGCATGTCTATCGGTCGAAATGGAATGGTCGTTTTTGCGGTCTATTACAATGATTTTAATTACTAATTGTGCGCATAAATCTCTACTAAAGAAACTATGCTTAAACCACTGCCATGAAGACTTCTTCAGATGTACATTGAGCTATAGATTGGTCCCAATGAATTAGGTATTACCGAGAAATTGATTCAAGAAGCAAGTCTATCAGTCAAAATGGAATGGCCGTTTTTGCGGTCTTTTACACTGATTTTAATTGCCAATTGTGCGCATAAATCTCTACTGGCAACTAGATAAGGAACAATGCTTACACCACTGCCATGAGGACTTCTTCAGTAGTACATTGAGCTATAGATTGGTCCCAATGAGTTAGGTATTACCGAGAAATGACTCAAGAAGCAAGTCTATCAGTCAAAATGGAATGGCCGTTTTTGCGGTCTTTTACAATGATTTTAATTGCCAATTGTGCGCATAAATCTCTACTGGCAACTAGATAAGGAACAATGCTTACACCACTGCCATGAGGACTTCTTCAGTAGTACATTGAGCTATAGATTGGTCCCAATGAGTTAGGTATTACCAAGAAATTGACTCAAGAAGCAAGTCTATCAGTCAAAATGGAATGGCCGTTTTTGCGGTCTTTTACAATGATTTTAATTGCCAATTGTGCGCATAAATCTCTACTGGCAACTAGATAAGGAACAATGCTTACACCACTGCCATGAGGACTTCTTCAGTAGTACATTGAGCTATAGATTGGTCCCAATGAGTTAGGTATTACCGAAAATGACTCAAGAAGCAAGTCTATCAGTCAAAATGGAATGGCCGTTTTTGCAGTCTTTTACAATGATTTTAATTGCCAATTGTGCGCATAAATCTCTACTGGCAACTAGATAAGGAACAATGCTTACACCACTGCCATGAGGACTTCTTCAGTAGTACATTGAGCTATAGATTGGTCCCAATGAGTTAGGTATTACCGAGAAATTGGACTCAAGAAGCAAGTCTATCAGTCAAAATGGAATGGCCGTTTTTGCAGTCTTTTACAATGATTTTAATTGCCAATTGTGCGCATAAATCTCTACTGGCAACTAGATAAGGAACAATGCTTACACCACTGCCATGAGGACTTCTTCAGTAGTACATTGAGCTATAGATTGGTCCCAATGAGTTAGGTATTACCGAGAAATGGACTCAAGAAGCAAGTCTATCAGTCAAAATGGAATGGCCGTTTTTGCAGTCTTTTACAATGATTTTAATTGCCAATTGTGCGCATAAATCTCTACTGGCAACTAGATAAGGAACAATGCTTACACCACTGCCATGAGGACTTCTTCAGTAGTACATTGAGCTATAGATTGGTCCCAATGAGTTAGGTATTACCGAGAAATGGACTCAAGAAGCAAGTCTATCAGTCAAAATGGAATGGCCGTTTTTGCAGTCTTTTACAATGATTTTAATTGCCAATTGTGCGCATAAATCTCTACTGGCAACTAGATAAGGAACAATGCTTACACCACTGCCATGAGGACTTCTTCAGTAGTACATTGAGCTATAGATTGGTCCCAATGAGTTAGGTATTACCGAGAAATGGACTCAAGAAGCAAGTCTATCAGTCAAAATGGAATGGCCGTTTTTGCAGTCTTTTACAATGATTTTAATTGCCAATTGTGCGCATAAATCTCTACTGGCAACTAGATAAGGAACAATGCTTACACCACTGCCATGAGGACTTCTTCAGTAGTACATTGAGCTATAGATTGGTCCCAATGAGTTAGGTATTACCGAGAAATTGGACTCAAGAAGCAAGTCTATCAGTCAAAATGGAATGGCCGTTTTTGCAGTCTTTTACAATGATTTTAATTGCCAATTGTGCGCATAAATCTCTACTGGCAACTAGATAAGGAACAATGCTTACACCACTGCCATGAGGACTTCTTCAGTAGTACATTGAGCTATAGATTGGTCCCAATGAGTTAGGTATTACCGAGAAATTGACTCAAGAAGCAAGTCTATCAGTCAAAATGGAATGGCCGTTTTTGCAGTCTTTTACAATGATTTTAATTGCCAATTGTGCGCATAAATCTCTACTGGCAACTAGATAAGGAACAATGCTTACACCACTGCCATGAGGACTTCTTCAGTAGTACATTGAGCTATAGATTGGTCCCAATGAGTTAGGTATTACCGAGAAATGGACTCAAGAAGCAAGTCTATCAGTCAAAATGGAATGGCCGTTTTTGCAGTCTTTTACAATGATTTTAATTGCCAATTGTGCGCATAAATCTCTACTGGCAACTAGATAAGGAACAATGCTTACACCACTGCCATGAGGACTTCTTCAGTAGTACATTGAGCTATAGATTGGTCCCAATGAGTTAGGTATTACCGAGAAATGACTCAAGAAGCAAGTCTATCAGTCAAAATGGAATGGCCGTTTTTGCAGTCTTTTACAATGATTTTAATTGCCAATTGTGCGCATAAATCTCTACTGGCAACTAGATAAGGAACAATGCTTACACCACTGCCATGAGGACTTCTTCAGTAGTACATTGAGCTATAGATTGGTCCCAATGAGTTAGGTATTACCGAGAAATTGACTCAAGAAGCAAGTCTATCAGTCAAAATGGAATGGCCGTTTTTGCAGTCTTTTACAATGATTTTAATTGCCAATTGTGCGCATAAATCTCTACTGGCAACTAGATAAGGAACAATGCTTACACCACTGCCATGAGGACTTCTTCAGTAGTACATTGAGCTATAGATTGGTCCCAATGAGTTAGGTATTACCGAGAAATTGACTCAAGAAGCAAGTCTATCAGTCAAAATGGAATGGCCGTTTTTGCAGTCTTTTACAATGATTTTAATTGCCAATTGTGCGCATAAATCTCTACTGGCAACTAGATAAGGAACAATGCTTACACCACTGCCATGAGGACTTCTTCAGTAGTACATTGAGCTATAGATTGGTCCCAATGAGTTAGGTATTACCGAGAAATGACTCAAGAAGCAAGTCTATCAGTCAAAATGGAATGGCCGTTTTTGCAGTCTTTTACAATGATTTTAATTGCCAATTGTGCGCATAAATCTCTACTGGCAACTAGATAAGGAACAATGCTTACACCACTGCCATGAGGACTTCTTCAGTAGTACATTGAGCTATAGATTGTCCCAATGAGTTAATTAAGAAATTGACTCAAGAAGCAAGTCTATCAGTCAAAATGGAATGGCCGTTTTTGCAGTCTTTTACAATGATTTTAATTGCCAATTGTGCGCATAAATCTCTACTGGCAACTAAATAAGGAACAATGCTTACACCACTGCCATGAGGACTTCTTCAGTAGTACATTGAGCTATAGATTGGTCCCAATGAGTTAGGTATTACCGAGAAATTGACTCAAGAAGCAAGTCTATCAGTCAAAATGGAATGGCCGTTTTTGCAGTCTTTTACAATGATTTTAATTGCCAATTGTGCGCATAAATCTCTACTGGCAACTAGATAAGGAACAATGCTTACACCACTGCCATGAGGACTTCTTCAGTAGTACATTGAGCTATAGATTGGTCCCAATGAGTTAGGAATTACCGAGAAATGACTCAAGAAGCAAGTCTATCAGTCAAAATGGAATGGCCGTTTTTGCAGTCTTTTACAATGATTTTAATTGCCAATTGTGCGCATAAATCTCTACTGGCAACTAGATAAGGAACAATGCTTACACCACTGCCATGAGGACTTCTTCAGTAGTACATTGAGCTATAGATTGGTCCCAATGAGTTAGGTATTACCGAGAAATTGACTCAAGAAGCAAGTCTATCAGTCAAAATGGAATGGCCGTTTTTGCAGTCTTTTACAATGATTTTAATTGCCAATTGTGCGCATAAATCTCTACTGGCAACTAGATAAGGAACAATGCTTACACCACTGCCATGAGGACTTCTTCAGTAGTACATTGAGCTATAGATTGGTCCCAATGAGTTAGGTATTACCGAGAAATTGACTCAAGAAGCAAGTCTATCAGTCAAAATGGAATGGCCGTTTTTGCAGTCTTTTACAATGATTTTAATTGCCAATTGTGCGCATAAATCTCTACTGGCAACTAGATAAGGAACAATGCTTACACCACTGCCATGAGGACTTCTTCAGTAGTACATTGAGCTATAGATTGGTCCCAATGAGTTAGGTATTACCGAGAAATTGGACTCAAGAAGCAAGTCTATCAGTCAAAATGGAATGGCCGTTTTTTGCAGTCTTTTACAATGATTTTAATTGCCAATTGTGCGCATAAATCTCTACTGGCAACTAGATAAGGAACAATGCTTACACCACTGCCATGAGGACTTCTTCAGTAGTACATTGAGCTATAGATTGGTCCCAGTGAGTTAGGTATTACCGAGAAATGGACTCAAGAAGAAATCTATCAGTCAAAATGGAATGGCTGATGGCCGTTTTTGCAGTCTTTTACACTGATTTTAATTGCCAATTGTGCGCCATAAATCTCTACTGCAACTAGATAAGGAACAATGCTTACCCACTGCCAGAGACTTTTTCAGTAGTAATTGAGCTATTGATTGGTCCCATGTGTTTAAATCTTAACGGGAAATTAGACTCAAGAAGCAAGTCTATCGTCATATGGATGGCCGTTTTTGCGTCTTTTACACTGATTTTAATTGCCAATTGTGCGCATAAATCTCTACTGGCAACTAGATAGGAACAATGCTTACACCACTGCCATGAGGACTTCTTCAGTAGTACATTGAGCTATAGATTGGTCCAATGAAGTTAGGTATTAACGAGAATTGACTAAAGAAGAAGTCTATCAGTCAAAAATGGAATGGCCGTTTTTGCAGCCTTTTACATGATTTTAATTGCCAATTGTGCGCATAAATCTCTACTGGCAACTAGATAAGGAACAATGCTTACACCACTGCCATGAAGGACTTCTTCAGTAGTAATTGAGCTATAGATTGGTCCAATGAGTTAGGATTACCAGAAATGGACTCAAGAAGCAAGTCTATCAGTCAAAATGGAATGGCCGTTTTTGCAGTCTTTTACAATGATTTTAATTGCCAATTGTGCGCATAAATCTCTACTGGCAACTAGATAAGGAACAATGCTTACACCACTGCCATGAGGACTTCTTCAGTAGTACATTGAGCTATAGATTGGTCCCAATGAGTTAGGTATTACCGAAGAATGGACTCAAGAAGCAAGTCTATCAGTCAAAATGGAATGGCCGTTTTTTGCAGTCTTTTACATGATTTTAATTGCCAATTGTGCGCATAAATCTCTAACTGGCAACTAGATAAGGAACAATGCTTCACCACTGCCATGAGACTTCTTCAGTAGTACATTGAGCATAGTTTTGGTCCCAATGAGTTAGGTATTACCGAGAAATGGACTCAAGAAGCAAGTCTATCAGTCAAAATGGAATGGCCGTTTTTTGCAGTCTTTTACCATGATTTTAATTGCCAATTGTGCGCATAAAATCTCTACTGGCAACTAGATAAGGAACAATGCTTACACCACTGCCATGAGGCTTCTTCAGTAGTACATTGAGCTAGATTGGTCCCATGAGTTAGGTATTACCAGAAATGGACTCAAGAAGCAAGTCTATCAGTCAAAATGGAATGGCCGTTTTTTGCAGCCTTTTACATGATTTTAATTGCCAATTGTGCGCATAAATCTCTACTGGCAACTAGATAAGGAACAATGCTTACACCACTGCATGAGGACCTTCTTCAGTAGTGATTGAGCTATAGATTGGTCCCAGAGTTAGGTATTACCAGAAATGGACTCAAGAAGACACAGTCCTATCAAGTCAAAATGGAATGGCCGTTTTTGCAGTTTTTTTACACTGATTTTAATTGCCAATGTGCGCTAAATCTCTACTGGCAACTAGATAAGGAACAATGCTTACACCACTGCCAATGAGGACTTCTTCAGTAGTAATTGACCTATTTGGTCCCATGAGTTAGGTATTACCGAGAAATTGACTCAAGAAGCAAGTCTATCAGTCAAAATGGAATGGCCGTTTTTGCAGCTTTTACACTGATTTAATTGCCAATTGTGCGCATAAATCTCTACTGGCAACTAGATAAGGAACAATGCTTAACCACTGCCATGAGGACTTCTTCAGTAGTACATTGAGTCATAGATTGGTCCCATGAGTTAGGTATTACCAAGAAATTGACTCAAGAAGCAAGTCTATCAGTCAAAATGAATGGCCGTTTTTGCAGTCTTTTACACTGATTTTTAATTGCCAATTGTGCGCATAAATCTCTACTGGCAACTAGATAAGGAACAATGCTTTACACCACTGCCATGAGGACTTCTTCAGTAGTACATTGAGCATAGTATTGGTCCCAATGAGTAGGTTATTACCGAGAAATGGACTCAAGAAGCAAGTCTATCAGTCAAAATGGAATGGCCGTTTTTGCAGTCTTTACACTGATTTTAATTGCCAATTGTGCGCGTAAATCTCTACTGGCAACTAGATAAGGAACAATGCTTACACCACTGCCATGAGGACTTTTCAGTAGTAGATTGAGCTATAGATTGGTCCCAATGAGTTAGGTATTACCGAAAATTAACTCAAGAAGCAAGTCTATCAGTCAAAATGGAATGGCCGTTTTTGCAGTTTTTTACATGATTTTAATTGCCAATTGTGCGCATAAATCTCTACTGGCAACTAGATAAGGAACAATGCTTACACCACTGCCATGAGGCTTCTTCAGTAGTACATTGAGCTATAGATTCGGTCCCAATGAGTTGGTATTACCAAAATGGACTCAAGAAGCAAGTCTATCAGTCAAAATGGAATGGCCGTTTTTGCGCTTTTACAATGATTTTAATTGCCATTGTGCGCATAAATCTCTACTGGCAACTAGATAAGGAACAATGCTTACACTGCATGAGGACTTCTTTCAGTAGTAATTGAGCTATAGATTGGTCCCATGAGTTAGGTATTAACGAGAAAGGACTCAAGAAGCAAGTCTATCAGTCAAAATGGAATGGCCGTTTTTGCAGCCTTTTACATGATTTTAATTGCAATTGTGCGCATAAATCTCTACTGGCAACTAGATAAGGAACAATGCTTTACACCACTGCCATGAGGACTTTTCAGTAGTACATTGAGCATAGTTTGGTCCCAAGTGAGTTAGGTATTACCGAGAAATGGACTCAAGAAGCAAGTCTATCAGTCAAAATGGAATGGCCGTTTTTGCGGCTTTTACACTGATTTTTAATTGCCAATTGTGCGCATAAATCTCTACTGGCAATAGATAAGGACAATGCTTACACCACTGCCATGAGGACTTCTTCAGTAGTACATTGAGGCTATAGATTGGTCCCATCGAGTTAGGTATTTACCGAGAATTAGACTCAAGAAGCAAGTCTATCAGTCAAAATGGAATGGCCGTTTTTGCAGTCTTTTACATCGATTTTAAATTGCCAATTGTCGCATAAATCTCTACTGGCAACTAGATAAGGAACAAATGCTTACACCACTGCCATGAGGCTTTCTTCAGTAGTAATTGAGCTATAGATTGGTCCCAATGAGTTAGGTATTACAGAAATTGACTCAAGAAGCAAGTCTATCAGTCAAAATGGAATGGGCCGTTTTGCAGTCTTTACAATGATTTTAATTGCCAATTGTGCGCATAAATCTCTACTGGCAACTAGATAAGGAACAATGCTTACACACTGCCATGAGGACTTCTTCAGTAGTACATTGAGCTATAGATTGGTCCCAATGAGTTTAGGTATTACAGAAATTGACTCAAGAAGGCAAGTCTATCAGTCAAAATGGAATGGCCGTTTTTGCAGCTCTTTTACATCGATTTTAATTGCAATTGTGCGCATAAATCTCTACTGCAACTAGATAAGGAACAATGCTTACACCACTGCCATGAGGACTTCTTCAGTAGTAGATTGAGCTATGATTGGTCCCAATGAGTTTAGGTATTACCGAGAATTGGACTCAAGAAGCAAGTCTATCAGTCAAAATGGAATGGCCGTTTTTGCAGCTTTTTACACTGATTTTAATTGCCAATTGTGCGCAAAATCTCTACTGGCAACTAGATAAGGACAATGCTTACACCACTGCCATGAGGACTTCTTCAGTAGTAATTGAGCTATAGATTGGTCCCATGAGTTAGGTATTACCGAGAAATTGACTCAAGAAGCAAGTCTATCAGTCAAAATGGAATGGCCGTTTTTGAGTTTTTACAATGATTTTAATTGCCAATTGTGCGCATAAATCTCTACTGGCAACTAGATAAGGAACAATGCTTACACCACTGCCATGAGGACTTTTTCAGTAGTACATTGAGCTATAGATTGGTCCCAATGAGTTAGGTATTACCGAGAATTGACTCAAAGAAGCAAGTCTATCAGTCAAAAGGAATGGCCGTTTTTGCAGTTTTTACAATGATTTTAATTGCCAATTGTGCGCAATAAATCTCTACTGGCAACTAGATAAGGAACAATGCCTTACACCACTGCCATGAAGGCTTTCTTCAGTAGTACATTGAGCTATACGATTGGTCCCAATGAGTTGGTATTACCGAGAAATGGACTCAAGAAGCAAGTCTATCAGTCAAAATGGTGGCGTTTTTGCAGCCTTTTACAATGATTTTAATTGCCAATTGTGCGCATAATCTCTACTGGCAACTAGATAAGGAACAATGCTTACACCACTGCCATGAGGACGTCTTTCTTCAGTAGTACATTGAGCTATAGATTGGTCCCAATGAGTTGGTATTACCGAGATGGACTCAAGAAGCAAGTCTATCAGTCAAATGGAATGGCCGTTTTTGCAGTTTTTACAATGATTTTAATTGCCATTGTGCAGCATAAATCTCTACTGGCACTAGATAAGGAACAATGCTTACCACTGCCATGAGGACTTCTTCAGTAGTACATTGAGCTATAGATTGGTCCCAAGTGAGTTAGGTATTACCGAGAAATTGGACTCAAGAANCCCCAGAACTAATGAGGATTCTTTGATCCTCTCCCAGGTTTGGCAACGTAAAAAAGGATTAAGTTCTAACTGGGTTAGTTGTCTATTCTACATTTGATCCCATTCTCCAGAATTTCACTGTGGCAATGGTTAAAGAACGCTGATCTTAGAACGCGATTTTCCAATTCCGATGGATATTTAGAATCTCAATGATTCCTTGATCGAAGCTAAACAGAGAATGTTGAGCTGAATGTAACTTTTTAGGCTCCTCGATTTGCGACGTTTATTGACTTTGAGATACATGCAATTATGTGGGAGACTCCGCCAATTACTTCAAATGTAATGTCATTTTGCTTCACAAAAAAATTACCAAGCTTAAAGCTGTATACCAAGATAGGAAAATGGAAGAGAATGGAACCTTATTTTGTTTCGTGTGGACGGAACGAGAAAGGAGAGAGCAAACTGTCTGCTCCGGGAGCGAACCCGCTTCCTCCCGCATGCGAAACAGATGCGATGTAGGAACTGGACGGACGCGAGGTTTCTGACGTGCCCGGATGTTTGATAATATGCCATAAAATAACAAGTGAGTTTGTGGGCGCTGGGTAGTCAGCGCAGCGAAGCAGTCGACGACGAGCGCTTTTCAGCTAAAGAATGGATTTTAGCGAACAGAAACAAAACTAAATAGGAGGAAATGTTGATTTTGAACTGCTAAGTTATTTCGGCTACGACGACGGATTTTTCCAGCTGCTAGCGAAGAATGTGTTTTGACTAACAGAGGGTCTGGCTTTTGTGAGAGACGGAGAACTCTCTTGTTTTTGGTTCCCCCTCGGCGGGGCTTGTTGATTCGAGGTACTATTGGCCCATTATTTCCCCCCCTTCTATTATTCGGAATAAAGGTGTGTCAAAAAGACAAAAAAACTCGACACCTTTTTGACCAGGTTGTATGTATATATATATATATATATTATATATATATATCATAACCAAAGATTCAAGTGATAAACTTCTTTATGGCATTTAGTAAGTTTTCAGTTGTCGTAATTTGCAGAGTCAATCTGTGCTCTTATTGTCAGAGTCATAGACCACAATCAAATTGGATAAAATAACGAAGAAAATTTAGGAATGATAGACATAGACTATTCCTAAGAGTAGAGGAGGTTATCTAATTGTTCTTCTTCAACAGATACAAATGAGGAGTCCTTTATACTATTTTTTTATTTTCAGGATCTCATATCAGTATTGGATGCCAAGTTTCAGTTTCTTCTTATTAATTATTTCGATATATTATATTTGATATTCTTTACGTATTCTTGGCATACCGTTCCTTTCCTTTGTTTCTTTTTTCTATATTTAAATAGTAATAAAAAAATACCAATGTGTACAAGGACAGACTCTCGGCGAAACCACGTGTAGCATTTCATTAAACCATTTTTATCCATCAACATTCCTTTCCTTTATTTATTCTTTTTACACTATTGTCGGATTCACTTCATTTTTCACTTATTATAATATATAATAGTCGTTGACATATCTTGCGCGCAACATAATAGATGATTTATATATTTATTTATTATTATATTATATTATATATATATTATATATATATATATATGTGTGTGTGTGTGTGTGTTTGTGTGTTGTGTATTATTTCCAAAGCCTCTACACATCAGGGAGCAAGACAAGGTCAATTTTTAAGCGAAGTTTAACAGGTTTTCCTTCTCCTATACCAGTTGCCATACCAGGTTAAAAGCCACGTTGCTTACAAAATACAAACGCACTTGTAATGTAAAACTAATAACACACATTTATATATATATATTATATATATATTATTATATATATATATATATATATGAAACAGGTCTATCATGACCGGAGTAAAATGATTTAAGAACAAGGTTTTTTTCTTAACTTGTACCGGCATATTTGAAGGATAGAATCCATAGTTTATGGGGGTAAAACCATAATTGCACGGTGCTAATTATCTTAATAACTCCCCAGCCAATTCCAAAGAGCTAGTTGGATTTTTGATCCCTATGTCCCAAAGAAGTTCTTCTGCAACCTAAAAAGATTTAAATTTTGAACTGGTTTACTTGTCTTTTTTTATATTTGATTCATTGCTCACAGCAATTTTAACATCGGCAATTTATAAGGTAACGCTGAGCTTAGAAGGTGGGATTTCCAATTCCGAGGAATGTCCAAAATCGCAATGATTCCTTTATCGAAACTATAAGAGAATGTGAGCTAAATGTAACTTTTAGGCTTCACTCGATTTGCGAAACGCAATTATGTGGGGAAGAACTCGCCAATTCGAAATGGAATTTTGGATTCACAAACCTGATAAGTTAAATACGTTAGAATGCTTTAAGACCTAAAAGAAAGAATTTGTAAAGCTCTATATTTTATTAAATGCTGAATATGTATATTATTATATATATATATAATATTAGGTGATTTAGAAGGCTTACAATGCAGTTGATAAATAAAAAACATAATAATACGGTAACAATGGTGTTGTGGTGTTGACCTGTATTTTTTAATTATTTCTTGAATTTTCGAGGTAATACCTCTTTATCAAAGGAATGAATGAAGCAGTCCAGCTATGGCATTTCTTCCCAAATGATTTTTTTTTATAATTAAAAAAAAAACAAAAACAAATTCATTTAGGAAGGAAAGTGCCATAGCTGTATGCTTCAGTTCAATTCTTTTGATAAAGAGGTATTACCTCGAAAATTCAAGAAAGATAAAATAAGGTCACACACAACACCATTGTTACCGTATTTATATTTTATTTATTCAAACTGCATTGTGATAGCCTTCTAAATCAACCTCCTAACCAATACATACACAATGCTTCAAGCAAATTATGAAACTCTCTTATATATATTATATATATATATATATATATATATAATATATATATATTATATATATATTGGTAATTTTTCCGAGATGGAATGAAGGAAAATAAAAGTGCTCAATTACAAATGTAAGAGCTTTTTTTTTATTAAATAAACTGTTTTTTATATAAATATAACTGTTTGCGTACAAACAAATCAAAGGGATTAAATAGTATCCTGAAGAAGCAAAAGCCAGAAACTTAGGTAGATCCTCACTAAAACTTTTGTATAAACAGTTATATTCAATAATAATACACACCACACCACACACACACACACACACACATATATATATATTATATATATTATATATATATATATATATATATATCATGAAAAATAAGGTTTGCGAAAAGGATTGTATTTTAAAAAAATGATTAACTTACATATGCGACACGTGTTTTAGATCTCGTTATCTTCTTCAGGCATTGAATTACTATATTTGGCAGAATATGTCTGATTGATAGTTGAGTGTGTGTTTTTGTAACTTATTATAATAAAAAATAACTTACAAAACACACACAACCTATCAAATATCCGACATAGTCTGCAAAAAATATAGTAATTCAATGGCAGAAGAAGATAAAAGATCTGAAACACGTGTCGCATTGTAAGTTAATAACAATTTAAAAAATCCTTTTTTGAAACAACCTTTTTTTATAAAATATCTATTTTTCTCCCGTTGGACCCATAACAAAACTTTATATATACTAGCAAATATATGCACCTCCGGGTGCAGTATTTAAGTTTTAATGTAATAAAATATTGTATTAAATTAGAAAGGCTAATGAAACTAAATAAGAATACAGATAAAAAGATTTGAAACAGAGGGAGTATAATAAAAGATTTGAAACAGAGGGAGTATAATAAAAAATGGAACAACTGAAACACTACTCTTCCATCACTCTCGTCTTTTCATTGTTATTTTTTCTAATTTAAGTATTTAGTTATAAGAGGAAGTAAATGATAAAATGACAGTTATTTTATCTTGTTAATGGATTTCATTTAAGATTCATTGAAGAGATTTTTGCTATATTCATTAAAAATAAAACCAAACAGTTAGAATCAATAATACTAAGCACATATTTATTAATTCGATTTTTTAATATTAATATGCAAATTAGCCTTCCCGTTCACACGTAACCCGCTATTTTGTTGTATATATAAATATTAATTACTGTTGTCAGTATGTAGACATAGTTAACAGTATTAATATGTAAGGACAATTTTATTAATAATTGAGGTTAAATAAAAATAAAATCATTGGAGAATGTGATGTCAATAACTAAGAGAATTGTGACTTGAGTAGGATTATGTTTCGGTTACAGACAGAAAAACACACAATCTCATTATAATAAGATATATATTATAATATATATATATATATATATATATATAATCACACACCTGATAAACCGCAGACGTGCTACACTAGCACACACGAAACACACACCACACAGGGAAGCACAAATACATACACATACACACACACACACACACAAACTTATTCAGAAACATAAACACAGACTCACTAGCACGTGGAAGCATACACTCACACTCATTCATGCATACATACCTATACATACATTTCTTGCACGTGTCGACTTATAAGTCACAAACGAGAGGTCATTCAGATTTGAAATCTCGCATACTACTTAATATGCTTATACCTAAGAAACCCACAAAATTTGGATTTTGATTTATTATAATTAAACGATATAATACAATAATTAACAAAAAAATTAAAATACAGTATACACACCCTCCACCCACACCATACTCACGTCGAAATGAGTTTAGTTTTAAACTTCCCAGACAGAAGACTCTGTCGCTGTATGAAAGAAAATACGAATGTTCATTTCAAAAAACAAAAACTAAAGTTATGCTGACACACCCAGCCATCCCGTCTCCCTTCGGCACAATTCATCTTTGAAGTAGCGTCAACACAATTCATAACTGTAACAAAAAAGACAGTTCTTAAACTGAAAAAACCCAAAAAAACTCCCACCCCACTCATGACTTGCAATACTCCACTTTGAGGGAGCAATGGTGATGAAGGGGTGCTCCACATTCCTCAAACCTCCAAAACTGGAACCTCACCATCAGATAGAGTTTAACGTCATTCCCAGGACATGGCAATAGGGTTGGGAAAATCATATAGGTGCTAGGGCTTGACGTGACCAGCCGATTGATCGGAGGGGGTCTCTCCGACCGCCCGTCTAGCCCAAGATAGGGCCAAAGTGCAGTATTGCAAGTCATGAACTGCTCATCCAGCTGGGTTCTATCCTTAAGCATCACAGGTCGCCACATACGGCCAACAGGTGGCCCCATTGGGGGAGTCTTACCCCTCAGCAGAGGTGAAGTCGGCGCATTCTAACGCCCCAGCCGGCAGGGAGGCCACATTTCTAGAAACCCAGATATATACGTCTGCGTGTGCCATGAATACACAGACACACTCACACTCACACTCAGAGGCTCTAGTATGAAAAAGAAAAGAAAATAGAGTGGAGAAAATAAATTCGACTTGTTGAAGAGAGGGGGGGGGTCAACAATGTCGTCGCCGTCACAAAATCTATAGCACAAAATCCGTCGTCGTCGTCGCAAAAGCACCAACTCAAACATCTTCAGCAAGCAGCTGAAAAATCGCAACTGCTGCTGTCGTCACCCCACTTCTACTTATACAATTTTTCTTTCAACATCCGGGTGTCTGCACCACACGCACGAGATTCTCGAGCCAAACCCGACCGCTGGAATCATCATAGCCATCATCCGGGCACCTGGTGCTTACATCCGGGACTGCAGCTTCT
>CM042180.1:48767893-48770393 GCA_023376005.1 Doryteuthis pealeii | reverse complement strand
TCCGTATCTTCTGCTGACATCAAACACACCAGAACTTTAACTCCCTCCCTTAATCCACCCCTGTGTCCACCCACCCCCATCCTCTCTCCACTTCCTGTATACTACCCTCACTTCATTCATGTCTACCCCTAACCTCCCTCCCTCCACTTCCGCTACTAACTCACACCCCCTCACCAAATTCACTTGTACTTGCATGAAATTTTGCTTTCAATAAAAACCATTTGACCGATGATGTCCGTATGATTTCGGACGAAACGTTTCAACTCTTAGATTTGTTTTGAGTTTTCATTTCTTGTTCACCATCCTTCTACCTACCTCATCCTGTCGGATTCTACTACATCCATCCTATCTCCATATAGAATATAATATAACATACTTTATCTACATTAATTCATGAAACTATTTTGACAGGTTATTGAACTTACCCACATGGACGTAGTCCAAAATATGATGCATAACAAAAAGTGTCATAATTAAATCGTAGCGTTTAATCTGAAATCAGTCCGATGAGCAAACACCTTAAGGAACGTTTTAGCAACAAATGACGAGACTTGGCAATAACAATCCCTGGAAGTTATATGTTTATCAAACATAGGGGTCCTTTATTATCTACAGGAATAGAGGTAATCTAGAAAAATATCCAGGGGCTGTATTCACAGGTTCCAAGGAACAAACTATCCCATTACATCCCTCTCTCTCTCTCTCTCTATATATATATTATATATATATATATACATATATATATATATATATATATATATATATATATATATATGTGTGTGTGTGTGTGTGTGTGTGTGCATATATATATGTGTGCATATTATGTATATATGTAAGTCAGCGATATAACAAATACAAAGTGCTCAATACTAAGTAGAGAAAATTTATTATAACATGGTTACAAGAGATAACCTACTCGTGTTTCACCATAAGGATCTTCAGGGTTAAATCCACTGAATTAATCGAGACACCGATTCATAGCAGTCTATAATATATAAGTCGGGGCGGCCTAATGGCAGTATCAGCCATGCTGCGAGGGAGTCTATCCCCTTTTCACTAGCGCTAGACCAAGGAGATTGTTTTAGCGTCTTAGGTGGAGTGCCACACCTACCACCAGCTCCTCACTTTACCGCACAGATCCCTGTGCTACTCATACGCTGAGTTGGCGGGGGCGGGTATCGAACTCGGAACCTTGTGGTTTCTAGCCGAACGCTCTACCGACTGAGCTAACCCGACCCCTTTATATATCAGTATTATTCCCTCGTTGTTTTTGACGTGCTTTTAATTCTATTTAGACATCTCGAAATAATTTTATTTTCACATTGTAAAATTTAACCGACATTCTCCGATCGCCTCGGGTTATGTCTAAATTATATTTACACTTGGAAACCATTCTTCCAAATAAACAGTTGATTTCTCTTGAAAAACATAAATGGAGAGGAATGGAAAGTCACGCGCAGAGTACAGGTAAAGACGGTTCATTTTTATTTTATTTTATATTTTTTTTTTGTTGCTTTTCTCTTTTCTTTGCCAGTAAAGACACATTCACCATCTGTGCGATTGTATCTATGCATATGTTAAACGAACGTAGAAGGTATCCATTAACCGTGGTAAGTATGTAATTCAATTAAAATTCATTGTATATATATATATATATATATATATATATATATATATATATATAAACCTAATGAGTCAAATAACCCTACTAAAAGTTTCGCAAAGTGATCTTCAGTGATCCGACTAAAGAGATTTGGAGCAAACTCACATTTATAGAAACCTACCAGGAACAAAATAATTAGCATAGATTAAACTGTCCAATAAAAATAATATATATATATATATATATATATATATATATATATATATATATATATATACGGTTTGTTTGGAATGGCTTTTTGCCGATAATATTTGGGAGAATAAGTGCTTAATTGGAGTCGTACCTAATTTTTGAAAATTAATTAGTTAATAATGAATTAGGCGGGAATACCTATTAAATGTATGGCTAAACAAATCGAGAAAAATCAATCTCTGTATGTACATTTCGGCCTACTAGGCCTCATCAGCAGAGCTATAGATCGGAAGACCGCCCTGTGCGTGATTTGAAACCAAGCTGACAGGCCGATCCCATAACCTCTACACCAAACGGACTTCTTAGATTTTACGATTTGTTTAGAGTAGGTTAATATTCCTCTTCTAGTGACTTTTATTACACGACGATGTGATAAGTATATGATATGATGTGATATAGCTCTGCTGATGAGGCCTAATAGGCCGAAATGTACATACAGAGATTGATTTTTCTCGATTTGTTTAGCCATACATTTAATAGGTATTCCCGCCTAATTCATTATTAATTAATTAATTTTCAAAATTAGGTACGACTCCAATTAAGCACTTATATATATATATATATATATATATATATATATATATATATATATATATATATATATATATATATATATATATTCTTTGGTAGGGTACTAAGTATTAT
>CM042180.1:48760393-48765393 GCA_023376005.1 Doryteuthis pealeii | reverse complement strand
ATCTTTAAAAAAATATTCTAATCAGCTACCCTAAAAACAAGTTTAATTTCCCGTAAAAAAAGATAAAAAAAAGCGCGCGAAGCTGGTTCTTGCTGCTAAATTGGAGGGCCGATTTGTTAAAAGAAATGCTGAAATATTCAGGAGAGCGTATCTTTAAGATTACCTAACATGGCGTTCTGTAGCTGAAAATTTGCTCCCTGCAACTCTGATATTATGGTCACTATACTTGTTATTATCTTAATATATTATACTATATTATACTATATTATACTATATATAATGATTCTCTATATCTGTTATTATCTTAATATATTATATTATTTATACTATATATAATATATTATAATAATTATACTATATATATGATTCTCTATATTTATAATATATTATAATATATATATATATATATATATTATATAATATATTCACCATATCTTTATATCTTAATATATTATACTATATTATACTATATTATACTATATTATAATATATATATTATATATATATATATATTATATATTCTATATAATAATTCTCTATATCTGTTATTATCTTAATATATTATACTATATTATACTATATTATAATATATTATAATATATATAATAATTCACCATATCTGTTATTATCTTAATATATTATACTATGTTATACTATATTATAATATATTAAACTATATATAATAATTCACCATATTTGTTATTATCTTAATATGCTATACTATATTATACTATATTATAATATATTATAATATATTAGGATACAGATGGGAATTGTCCTTACAATGTGTGTGACAGCATCTGAAAGACATGAATTGAGCTAATTAACCACCAGATGGTCGACAACTGATGAACGGCATGGAGTGACATCATCGGTGTCTGCGACAGACTACTAAACAGACGATTAAATAATATGATTTTACATAAATCATTAGAATTGTTATTATAGTAATTTTGAAAACCAAATATTAAACGAGACAAATGACTAATTAGGTAAACAATGACCAATCTTCAATAATATTATGAGAAAAATCTAATGTCCAGTTTTGTAATGACTATTCAATGCCAGATAATATGTTAGCTTTAATTATAAAATTGACGTTCTTTAAGAAGGCAATGAAGTATAACCGCAACGACAAACAAATATTAAAACTTCTAATCACAAACTACTCACGGATTAATAAAGCCTTAGCACCTATATGATAATCCTATTTTCTTCTTGGCAGCCCCCAAACCCTTTTGTATCATATCTGTGCTAGAAAGTACGTGGTGTGATGGTGAAAGTGATAGGAAATGGACTTGTTGACGCGGTTTCAAATCTTGAACGAGGCTGATTGCATTTCACATAGCGCAAATAACCTTGAGAAATGTATGCATCCTCCTACTCTCCCTCCAGCTACGGGCTAATAGTAGGGCAGATTGGGTTCTTTAACCTTGGTTAGGAAAACAGTCTAGGAGAAAGGGAAAGTCTGAACCTTGTGGTTTCTCGGCGGACAGGGCATTGAGCACACTTGCCTTTTGACTGCTGAGTGAGATAAAATGAATTGTGTTGTCCCGGGTCGCAGTCACCCCAGGTGACACCTGCCCCTTCATCTAGCAAGCCTGGATTTATTAAAAATATTATTTATGAAAATATTAAAATGGTAAAACTGCGCTTAAAACAATTGATTTTTGTGTCCTATCCTGTTCATGGCGGACGGCCTTGCACAGACAGACAGACAGACAGACAAACAGACATGCAGACATATATATCAACTTGATTAATATAGAGTCCTGACGAGATCACATTTTGATTGAAACCATGGTAGACCCTTTATCTTCCATCTGACAATAATATTATTAGTATTATATATATATATATATATTATATATATATATTATATATAATATATAGATAGATAGATAGATAGATAGATATATATATATATATATTATATATATATATATATAATATATATAGATAGATAGATAGATAGATAGATATAAATATATATATATATATATATATATAGATAGATAGATAGATATAAATATATATATAATATATAATATTATATATATATATATATAGATAGATAGATAGATAGATAGATAGATATAAATATCTTTAATTCAACTAAGGAATTACATCAAGTTAACGCAGGGTAGGGTCCTGAGGAAATCGTTTCAATTAGATTGAAACTATGGTAGAGACCCTTAATTTTTCCTCTATATAATAATATTAGTAGTATTATTACTACTCTTATATTTTTTATATGAGCACTTTTGAATTATTACTGACGCCATTGCGACGGAAAAGTTAAAGCGGCAATTGGATATATATATATATATATATATATATATATATATATATAGAGAGAGAGAGAGAGAGAGAGAGAGAGAGAGAGAGAGAGAGAGAGAGAGAGATGTGGGTATTAAAACTGTTAAAATCCCCTTTTCATTCTGTGGGTGACTGTATAGCCTAGCGGTTAAGGTGTCTGACTGACACTGAACCGATCCGGTTTCAATCCCGGCTGAAGGTAGCTTACAAATGTCTTGCCACACTAAAGAGACTGGATAAATCTAAACAAGTGTCTGTGGATGACAATATATATATATATATATATATATATATATATATATATATATATATATATATATATGTATATATATATATATATATATATATATATAATCAAAGTCCAGCGAAGAAATCTTCCTTACGACACAAGAGATTTATTTAAAAAAAAAACCTGTCGCACTTTGAGAGCTCAATGTGTGTTCTTAATGTTAGAGTCACAGAAAGTAAAGAAATGACAAAAGACTTAGAGATTTAGCATTTATAGTCTATTTTAGGGAGCTTAGACAAAGTGTCTAACTCCCCCGACTCATTAGACACTTTGTCTAAGCTCCCTGAAATAGACAATTGCTAAATCTCTAAGTCTTTTGTTATATATATATATATATATATAAGTTAAAAGAAAGGAAATGAATCCGACAATATGAGTAAAAAAAGGTGGAATGAAAACATCACACAATGCTGTTAAAGAAGAAAACAATTTATAATATAATCATAGCTGATACTGATCAATATTTCGATTTTACAAAAATCATCATCAGAGCTCATTCACTCCCGTAGTTGTTTGGGTCGGAGATGAAAGTCAAATCAGTTTACAAAACAAAAAACCTTAATACTGCACAAAAGGAACGAAAGACGTTACAATATTCACCAACGTGGGCATTCGCGCCATATATTTGTCGGTCATGTCTCATATGTATACCTTTATGTATACATTCAACTACGGGAGTGAATGAGCTCTGATGATGATTTTTGTAAAATCGAAATATTGATCAGTGTCAGCTATGATTATATTATAAATTGTTTTCTTCTTTAACAGCATTGTGTGATGTTTTCATTCCACCTTTTCTTACATATATATATATATATATATATATATATATATATATAATATATATATTAGGAATAAAAAGGCCTTAAATACCATGGGTATCGTGGTTATGGACCATTTCCACTCGCGAGTATGCTCACGAGCTTCTTCAGACCACTGATATCAGGTATCAGTGGTCTGAAGAAGCTCGTGAGCATACTCGCGAGCTGAAATGGTCCATAATCACGATACCCATGGTATTTAAGGCCTTTTTTATTACCAAATAACTTTGCTCTGTTTACAATAATTAAACATTGAGCTCTCATACGGAACCTGATCTCTACAACAAACTACGGGTAGAGAATTAGGACCCACCTAGAATCACCTTGTACCAAGAAACTTGGTACCGCACCAAAGAGTATATATATATATAATATATATATATATATATATATATATATATATATATATATATATATATTCGGTTTGAAAATCGCACATGCAAGAAACCAAGCGCCGTTGATTTCATGACTTCAATAATATATATATATATATTGATATACATGCTCTATCAATCACATTAAGCCCCGTTTACTTATAAATATACCAAATTATATTATCAACACATATACACACATAAATATATCTAAATTGATACGTAGAATTTAATCATAATACCACCTTAGGTAGGATTGGGATGAAATATTTCATTCATAGAGTCTAAATTAAGTTCATGAATCTGTTCCCAGGGTAGGGATTCCTTTGGGGTAATCATCGGCTTCATATCATTTGATTTATATACATTTGAGAAATTATGTTATGCAATGATAATTCATATTCCTGCTAACGATATATTGGAA
The DNA here is from genome assembly GCA_023376005.1 of Doryteuthis pealeii. Taxonomy (NCBI): domain Eukaryota; kingdom Metazoa; phylum Mollusca; class Cephalopoda; order Myopsida; family Loliginidae; genus Doryteuthis; species Doryteuthis pealeii. The sequence goes on along the minus strand of CM042180.1, from coordinate 48,761,166 downwards.
AGGCGTTTCATGGATTGTCGATATTCACTGTAGTAAATCTTTATAAACGGGGGATTGTCATTTGACATTTTGGTTGTATAAAGTGTCTCAGGCTATTGATGTACAGGGTATTCAAAAAGAAGTACAGAGCATTCAAACTACAAATAAGTATAGGGCATTCAAAGTACAAAGAGTCAAGCCCTAGCACCTATATGATTTTCTCAACCCTATTACCCTTATGGCAAGCCCCAACCCCTTTTTTATCATATGGGTGCAAGAAGGCGGTGGCTGCGGGTCTACATGTCCTGGGAATGACGTTAAACTCTATCTGATGGTGAGGTTCCAGTTTTGGATGTTTGGGGAATTTGGAGCACCCCATTCATCACCACTCGGACCCGAAGTGGTAGTACCTGTTAGGGTCCCATCTATGGGTTAAATAGAAAAATGTATTTATAAAAAAATTGTATTGTCCATTAAGAATTGATTTATTTCAAAACTGTATCGGCATTAAATGACCCAAGGAGGTTGATATGCCGTAAAACAAAACAAACCAAACCAAACCAAAGTACAAAGAGAATTACGGAGCATTCAAAATAGAAAATGAAGTACAGGGTATTCAGAGTAGCAAAAGAAGTACAGCGCATTCAAAGTACAAACAGCAGAACGGAACATTCAAAATTAGAAAATGAAATACATTCAAAGTAAAAAGAGAATTACAGAGCACTCAAAGTATAAAAAGTAGTACAGGGCATTAAAGTACAAAAATAAATGTACACAGAATTCAAAGTAGAAAA
>CM042180.1:48752893-48757893 GCA_023376005.1 Doryteuthis pealeii | reverse complement strand
ATTATTAATGAATTTTTTTTTACATTACTTACACTGTTAACTATATCTACATACTCATAGCATGCAATTATATTTATATGTACAACAAAATAGCGGCTTACAGTGTGAATGGGAAGGCTAATTTGCATATTGATATTAAAAATGTGATTTTAATAAATATGTGCTTAGTATTATTGATTTCTAACTGTTTGGTTTTATTATAAAGAATATAAGCAAACATTTCTTCAATGAATCTTAAATGAAATCCGTTAACAAGAAAAAAATAACTGTCATTTTAATCTTCACTTCCTCTTTTAACTAAATACTTAAATTAGAAAAAATAACAATGAAAGACAAGAGTGATGGAAGAGTATGTTTCAGTTGTTTTATTTTTTGGTTATACCACCCTCTGTTTCAAATCTTTTTATCTGCATTCTTATTTAGTTTCATTAGCCTTTCTAATTTAATATAATATATTATTACATTAAAACTTAAATACTTGCACCCGGAGGGTGCATATATTTGCTAGTATATAATATATATATATATATATATATATATATATATATATATATATATATTATTTATTTATTTTACAATGTTTTCATAGATCAATGTTCATTATCAGCGACCGCGGTTTCATGCCAAAGGCAATCATCAGGCTGAGGAGTAAGATCCTATGGTGTTTGTTGGAGTTCTTTACTCAAAGACACATTTAGGATTGTAAATAACGTCGGTTAGTTTTACGGACGCTGTTATTATTTTAAAAATTTGAATTTTTTTGAAGTAATGCCAACGAAGTTGCCTCCCTTTATTCGTTAAAAAAGGACTTGAAAAAGTTTTTTAAAAAGTCCTTTTTTAACGAATAAAGGGAGGCAACTTCGTTGGCATTACTTCAAAAAAATTCAAATTTAAAAAAATAATAACAGCGTCCGTTAAACTAACCGACGTTATTTACAATCCTAAATGTGACATTGAGTAAAGAACTCCAACAAACACCATAGGATCTTACTCCTCAGCCTGATGATTGCTATTTAGCATGAAACCGCGGTCGCTGATAATGAACATTGATCTATGAAAACATTGTAAAATAAATAAATATTAGCTCTTACAAACTGTGATTGAGCACTGTATTTTCTTTGTTTCATCACAAAAAAAATTTGTTTTTACATATACCTATATATATATATATATATATATATATATATATAATGACATGAAAAAAACATAAATGTTGTTTAATTGAATTTGTTTTAACGACTTAACCAATTTCTTGCTAAAGAATCCGGTAGAAGACAATTATACCTTAAAACGGTCCCATATCAAATCATCTAGTTTTATTTAGAATAATTATAGAACTCTCATATATATTTAAACTAAAAACAAGACATTAAACAAACATGAATAAAAGAAAATTTGAGACGACATAGGTGGGGACGTTATTTTAATAGTCACCGGGTAGCAATTTCTGAGGCAGGAGACCGGGACGCACTTCCTCATAAATTACCCAAATTTCTAGCTACAGATATGTTCACAATTTATGACTACCCAAAAAATGTGCTGTCTGTATTAAAAATAATATGAATTTTATTTAAAAATGGCCCCGAAACGGTTTGCACACTTTCTCTTCTGATGAGCCTATTTCAGTTGTAAACATCGTTTGTTTTTTTTCATTATATCTTATTCATACTGTCGGATTAATTTCCATTTTATTTTCACATACTTGTCCATGAAAAAACTTTACATTTGAATGTTTACCCCTTTTTGATGATATCCATTAACACCACGGATTTACCTATAAATGTGGGCTACTTATTTTACAGTTGGATTGTATTATAATAATTTTGATATTCCATATACACTTTTTATACATATTTTACACTTTTCTATGACTTTACATCAGACTTTTTTGAGTCTTATTTCATTACTATAATGCTTTGAAATTGAAAATCAGATTCATTTATTTTTAAATAAAATTCATATTATTTTAAATACAGACAGCACAATTTTATTTATTTATTTATTTTTTTTATTAATTCCAGCGTTTGACTAGCAGCGTTCTGTTTTACTAACGGTCTTTTTTTATTTTTGTTGATGACCGACCCACGTGCGGTTGATACATTATAATGCAATAGGGTCCTCATATTAGTTGAGGATGGGCCGAGTGTTGCTTTTTAAACCGTCAAGAGAATTGGCCCGAGGTTTGCACACTGATGAGCCTATTTCAGTTGTAAACATCGTTGTTTTTTTTATCTTATTCACTGTCAGATTAATTTCCATTTTATTTTCACACACACACATATATATATATAATATATATATATATATATATATATATATATATACATACATACATTTTATTTTGGGGGGGATTTTATTACTGCTGTAAATAGACCTCTTAAATGATTCATTGTAAGGAGAAAAATAAGAACCAGATAAAATGTGATCCGCTCTCAACAGAGAACCAGTCAGCACTAAATAAGTTGGCACAATTAGGATTATTTATTAGATGCTCGCCTATAGAGGAACCATACGTGTTTCTCAGTGCATCATTGGGACTGACGGTTCCATTTCTAATCTTGGTGGGGACGTGTTGCTTAATGTGGGGACGTGTTGCTTAATGCGGGCAAAAAAATAGATTAAATATACACACACACACACACACACACACACACACACACACACATATATATATATATATATATATATATTATAATATATTAATGATTTGAAGGCAATTACAATGCATATAAATGCATATAAAATAAAAACAAAAAGATGTTATTTTTGTCTCATCGATTTCTAAGCAAAACTTTATCTTCAGAGACGGTTATCAGAAATGTACGTGCTTCAGTCTATTTTTGTGTGGTTATATTTTTTTGTCCTCTTCTTCTCTTTATTATTTCTCCTCCTTTCTTTTTTCTCTATGTTATGAATGAAATGGGCGAATAACTGTAATTTCATATTTTTGGAATATCTGTTTTAGAACGAATGTTTGAACCTCTCTCCATGTATATGTATCCAATATTGTCTGGTTACCTTCCGGTGAATAATGCAAAAAAGTAGCTATGTTGAATTCAAAATAAAAACGGTCACATAGAAGAATTCATATACTTAGCTTTTATTTTCTTTTTTTCTTTTCTAATTTTTTATTCATTTGGTTTTCAGTTGTAAAATAAAATAAAATGTATTAATTTAATTAGATGGACCAGTAAATGAATAAATAAAAGATTGTCTTTAATTATATATTAGGAAAATTTAAGAAAAATATGTTTTGTGAGTATTTTTTCTTAAATTTCAAATAGATTAAATATTATATATTAATTATATATTAAGATATTATATAATAATAATATATTAGGATTGATGCAAAATTTAAGAAAAATATGTTTTATGGGTATTTTCTTTTTAAATTTCAAATAGGTTGAATATTATATATTAAATATTTAAATTACAAAAGGCATAGTGTTTTTTTTTATTTTTTTATTTTTATATTATTAGTTCTATGTTTTATTTTCTTTAAAATATTTTTTTTAAATATTAATAGTTCTATGTTTTATGAGTATTTAAAAAAAAATTTCAAATAGATTAAATATCATAAATTAAATTACAAAAGGCATAGTGTTTTTTTTAATTTTTTTAATTTTTTTTGTTATATATATATATATATATATATATATATATATATATATATATATATATATATATGTGTGTGGGTATAAGACTATTTCCTGTTCTTTATTTCTATTTTATACAAAGGTCTATAAGTATATAGTAAATTGATTAAGCAATAACAGAGGGCTTTAATATATATATATATACATATATATATATATATATATATATATATATATATATATATATGTATATATATATATGTTGGAGCTTTCTCTTAGTGTTTAATATTTATGCATCGATTCCCTAAATACTTATAGACCTTTGGTAGATATATGTACCAGATATCTCTCAATTAGCTTCGAGATGAGAGTGCATATTTTAAACATTCTTTTCGAAGTCCATGGGTTGGGTGATGGGTTCATTTGGAAAGATGAAGTGATGAGGAAGGAATCTAGCAAATCAGTGAACCGTTTATCAGTTTCCAACAGCGATTTCACTCCGCTTTACTGACCTGGGGAAATGTAAACATCCACTATTTTCATCACTCTTATTTCTCATCTTCTCATCTCATCTAGAAAGGTTATCTCGTTAAATGCTATCATGTTTGACGATATACAGTGCAATCCGTTCAGGGTATCTAATTGATAGGGTTAGCATGTAACATAATTACACTACGCACTTGTGTGCCTGTTTTCTAACCGGTATCTGTCTGTCCATCTGTCTGTCTGTCTGTATATATATATATATATATATTATATATATATATATATATATATATATCAATAAAGGAAGGAAGAACTCAACACCGTAATTCCATAATAACTTTATTTCGACCAAATATATATATATATATATATATATATATATATATATATATATATATATATATATATGTCTCTCACGCTCGCTCTCTCATTCTCTCTCTCTCTCTCTCTCTCTCGCTCTCTCTCGCTCTCTCTCTCTCTCTCTATATATATATATATATATATATATACATATATATATGAGTGTATGTGTGTGTGTGTGTGTGTGTGTGTCTGTCTGTCTGTCTGTCTGTATGTCTGTGCTCGCTCTCTCACCTCACTTACTGGGCGTATATATATTACCTCTCTATCAATATATAGTCACTTAGTCATATATTACACTCAATCAGGTAATAATATGATTCTATCAGCATATACAATACTATATATATAGTACTATCAATTTGTTTGGGACTTTTGGTGTTGAAGCTATTAGAAGTAATAGAATACCCACCAACTCGCGGTTGATTGATATAACGTCGTGTGTATTCTCGTCTAATACTACACCACACCACACAACACAGCACCAGCAGATATCTACTCACTATATAATATAATAGTATAGCTATTCACTATATGTAGATATAGCGCCATACACGT
>CM042180.1:48721744-48749244 GCA_023376005.1 Doryteuthis pealeii | reverse complement strand
CCTAAAAAAGTGGGATTGTATTAAAAATATGAGTAATTTGAATAATGGTTAATATATATATATATATATATATATATATATATATATATATATATTATATAAAATGTTCTGTTCCAACGGGAGAAATTCAATATTTTATAAAAAAAGAAGGTCCGCAAAATGTATTATGTTTTCTGAAAAAAAAAAATTCTCTTTATCTTCCATATGCAACACGTGTTTCATATCTTTTGGTATCTTCTTGAGGCTTTGGTCAATTATATGAGAATATTATTGATCAAAGCCTGAAGAAGATACCAGAAGATCTGAAACACGTGTTGCATATGTAAGATAAAAAGAATAAATTTTTTTTCTGAAAACATAATACATTTTGCGGACCTTCTTATATATATATATATATATATATATATATATATATATATATATATAATATATATATTCTACCAAACTATCGCTACGAATCTGAAAATTAGTCGGCATTAAATGACCCACTAAGTTTGATGTGCCGTTAAACACAACAAAAAGAATTATTATGCGGACTTTTATGACATATCCGAAAATAAGACCAGCCAGGATATTACATTTCCTAAAAAAGTAGGATTGTATTAAAAAATATGAGTAATTGAATAATGATTAATATATATATATATATATATATATATATATATATATATATATAATATATATATATGAAGTAGTCAAACTGTTTTTGAAATGGTGAAGGCCGACAATTTGTGGGAGATTATGTGCTTAATTAAAGTCATACCTAATTTTGTTAATTGATTAATTATAACTGAATGAATTGGGCGTGCATATCGGTTTAAATCTAAAGCGTAAACAAATCAGAGAAAAAAGTCGATCTCTGTATGTACATTTCAGCCTATTAGGCCTCATCAGCAGAGCTATAGACAGGGCAGTACTTTGTGCGTGATTCGAACCCTACCTGTCAGAATTTATTTTCTATCACTACGAATCTGAAAATTAGTCGGCATTAAATGACCCACTAATTTTGATATGCCATTAAACACAAAAAAATAAATTATTATGCTGACTTTTATGACCTATCGAAAAAAAAATGAGCAGAAACCGAATATAGAATTTTAATCGTGTTTTTTTTTCTTTTGACTTGAGTTGGTACTTTTTTGTATTTTTTGTTCCTTTGTTTGTATTTTTTTTTTATTCAATTTTCCAATATTTCCAATCGGTTTTTTAAATTTATTGTGTCCTGTACAGAGACGGGGTGAAGGCAAAAAGACCGGAAATAAGTAGCTCTTCATTAATGAAAACCAGTTTTTTTTTCTCTTTCTCACTTCCGTTCGTTTTATATTTGTATGTGCATTTTTTTTTTCATCGTAATTTTTACCTTTTTATTTTTTATTTTTTTATGTTATTAATTTTTTTTTTTTAAAATAGAGTAAATTGTGTTTTGAAAGAAAAAAAAAGAAAAATAAATAACTAAATAAATGAAAGAATGACTTTTCAAACTTGTAATATGGAACCAATGACCTACTGAACTCTTTCGGGCGAGAAAAAATAGCGTTAAATGAAATCAATAAAACATGACTCTTTATAGCATAAGATGTTTGGAGGCGTTTGGTGTAATGGTTATCATCGTTGAAAATGGGCACGACGAGACGGGTTCAAATTTGACCCTGCCTATATCTATATAATATGAACAAAAAGTGATAAGACAAAAAGGAATATTTATTTGTTATTTATTTTTCTCGACTAGTTTTGTCTTTAGGTAAATCGTCAGGAGAATATTTTTTGCTTATAGAAATTGTTTTTATAGAATTTTTTTAAAATTTTAAAGATATTTTAGGTGTTTGTCAAGCCACAATATATATATATATCAGTGTGTATTCTTGGACGAACTCATAAGCGACGTCCTCCTGTGGAAGGTAGCACATGGGCACGCCAGTGTAGGCCGCCTAGCAAAGATGTACATTGATCAGCTCTGTGCGGATACAGGATGCTGCACAGAAGACCTCCCGAGAATGATGAGGAATAGGGAAGGATGGAGAGAGATTGTCATGGATATCCATGCCAACAGTGCGACATGATGATGAGGATGATATATATATATATATATATATATATATATATATATATATATATATATATAGAGAGAGAGAGAGAGAGAGAGAGAGAGAGAGAAGATTAAATAATCAGAACAAACAAACTAGGCGAATACCGCGTGTGATGTGCGGAACATTGGACAATGCTGATGAGACCTAATAAGTGGGAGCAGCCGTCCAGTGTTCCGCACATTTCCAAATGTGTCTATAATAAAATTGAGTATCCATTAAGAATGAATTTATTTCAAAATATTCTTGGCATTAAATGACCCACCAAGTTTGCTATGCCGTAAAACAAAACAAATAGTAATTACAATGCTGACTTTTTGACCTTTGGGTTGATTGATGTTCAGTAACCTTAATCTGACCTGACTCCTTCCAGTTATGCAAACAGTGGGAACAGAAAGGTTTTTTGGTTTGTTAGTTAGTCAACCACAAGCTCTCATGATGTAAGGATGGACTTGGTATTGGCTCCTGCATGTGGTTGAGAAAATCCTAAGAATTAAGGTCTAAATAAAATATGATCACAAAATAACTATATGCTTTGAGTTTGTCACTAAAAACTGTGACAACCTTGGTGTATCTTATTAATCAGAGAACCTTACTAGACCAGTCAACAAAAGACCAGAACAAGAAGTTAACAGAAGCAGACAAATAGAAGAAATAGCAGACATGAAGACAGCTATTCAAAAAGTAAATAGAAGACTGTATATGGGAGATATAACCATGGATATCTCCCATAATACAAAAGAAATAGACTATTAAATATGAGGGTACAAATCCCGGATGTCTAGAATAGAATCCAAACTGATCCCTTTTCATAATATATCCAGAAATAAGTGTGTAAAAAATTCAACAACGGTTGACCTGCTGTAAAATCCAACCAACCAACCAACGTGGAGGAAAGAGTAGTGGGGAGGGGTATCTATGGATTGTACATGATGTAATTTTTTGTTTTGTTTTTTGCTCATAAAAACTTTTTGATTAAAATTTTGACTTGAAATTTTAATGTTTGATTTATTCTGTTGTACTTATGAGTATATTAAACATTTTTGACTTTTTTGTTGTGTTTTTTATTTGTTTGTTTGTTTAATTGTGTTGTATACTGGTTTCGAATTCACGCCGCTAAATTCGTGTATGTTAGTAGCGGCTATCGTCACTAACCCAAAAGCGATGTATGGTAGTAGTCGGCTACTGAACTTCAATAACAACAGATACGCGTATACAAAAGAGGACTCTTCTTTATTTTCTTCGGTGTGTGGTAGGTGAGGGGCGCAGAGCTTACAATGAGAATGCCGGTGGCTAGCCAAGAGCGCAGTGTTCACAATGAGTGCCCGAGGGATGTTTTGTTGACGGGAGTCTGAAGTTTGTGGCTGCCAAAGCTCAACTGCCGAACTCTCCGTCTAACCGTCCTTTTTCAATCTTTACCCAGCATGCCCTGGTCTCTTCAAATTACACCGGAACTGTACTGAGTGACCTGCAATCCTAGATGTATCACCAGTCAATAGGAAGTCCTTTGTCATCCGGCTATTGTTGTTTTTCTGGACAGTCCGTTTGACCCGGTCAGCAGTAAGCCTCCGATCTTACTCACTCTTCCTCTTTATTCGATCCAGACTTCTGACTGGAACATCCTTTGTTTCTCAATTCCTTTGTCTATTTGATTCAACCGGAAATTCCTATTTCCGTTAGTACAATATCCAACAATTGTTTGTTTGTCAATCCCTAGTACCTCTATGATTGTCCCAACTTTTTTTATCATACATGTGTAACAAGGCGGTGGCTGAGGGTCTTTGTGTCCTGGATATGACGTTAGATTAGTATCACTATTACATTTGAAGAATTACATTGCTGGAGGCATGTGGTCTAATGGTTACAGTCATAGGAAATGGACTCGTTGATCAGAGTTCAATTCCTGAACGAAGCTGCTTGAATTTCACATAGCGCTAATACACTTGGGAAAAATATAAATCCAATTCTCCCTCCAGCTATGGGTAAATAGCAGGGTAGATTGGGCTCTTTAACCATGGCTAGGTAACCAGTCTAGGAGAAGGAAAACTCTGGCTTTAAACCTGTTAAACTCCGCTTGATAAATTGACCATGTGTTGCATCCTGCTCATGCAGAGGGGTTGGTAAATTGAAATATTGAAGTCAGTAAGTCAGCAAGTCTACTGTTGGTTTGAATAACAGCAGCTAAGTACAACTTAAGCAGTGTCCAAGACAGTTGGTATATATAGAAATCAAGAAGGACCCATTCATGAATTTGGGAGATTTGGGTGATTCCATTCCTTGAGTTCTGATTGGCTGCTTGACTGCTTGATTTGAATGACATTGTGGAGTCTTATATATATCCTGTCATTCTGCAGTAGACTTTGTGACATTCGGTTTGTATTTCAGTTACAACCGTTTGTTGCCTTGTTTTCCCAGTTCAACGGTAATTGGAACTTTAATTATTCTTCAATATATAATATTGCTTAGAGCAGGCATGTCAAATATGTGGCCTTCAGCAAGCACAGGTGTGGCCCACATGCAGACTGTATGTTGTAATCCAACATACAGTATTATTAGAAGAGTGCTCAATATCTGTGATAGAGTCTTAATAGATAAATAAATAGATATTTTAGTTTATATATTTAACATTGTTTACAATTCATGTGAGTTCATGATTGTGAGCAAACCCTGTAGCTAGAAATTGAATTCAAATTTGTTAAGGTATTTTTCCATGAACACCTTTATTTAGAATCAAGGGTTCATTAAAAAATACCGAGACTGTTGGGAAACCTTGACCTAGAGGCGCAAATCTCATGCGTCATGAGAGATACGATTTATTTAGAATTTATATTTGACCCTAACTTGGAAGGAGAAAGATGTGCTAGTCTTCTCTCTGGGGTATAAATCTCAATCCCCGCGGTGGAATGGATGGGATCATGGGCTAATAAATAAAGCTTGATCAAGAAAAAACTATCAGTCTTGTTGGTTATTAAATATAAAAAGAAAAATAACTAGCCCTAAAAAAGCACCTCAACTAGACAACAGGATGTCGGCCAGAGAAGAAGAAGAAGAAGAAGAAGAAGAAGAAGAAGAAGAAGAAGAAGAAGAAGAAGAAGAAGAAGCAATAACCAGAGAAGTTATAAAGAAAGCCCATCTCCTCCCTATATAATACAGAGAATAACATTATGAAAATTGCTTAGTTCCAGTTAACTGAGATGATTGGTATCAAGTTCTTCCTTTAGAAATTACATGATTTAATTCAGAATTAAATCCAGAAAGTTCAGCGTCCCTCCTACCGAACAGTTTAATGCAATGAACACACACGTGTAATCGACTGTGATTAATCGGTATCTCGATTAATTCAGTGGATTTAACCTGAAGATCCTTATGGTGAAGCTCGAGTAGGTTATCTCTTGTACCCATTTTATAATAAATTTGCTCTACTTACGTATTGAGCACTTTGTAGTTGTTATATCGCTGACTTACTCCCCTGATTTCTGCACAATCTAACTATCGTGACAATATTCACCGGTAAGTCACCTTTTCCATTATAAATACTAGCAAAACAAAAAAACGCCCTCTGGGCAACGTAAAATAAATATTGCCTGAGGGGATGGGAGTTGAAAATTTAATATCCGAGAGTTTGTATCATAAGTAAAGTAAAATCATCAAAGTTATTAAAGGAGTAAAAAAATAGAATAAATTTATTAAAGGAGTAAAAAATTAAAAAATTGAAATGGAAACTTAGTTCTGATAACTTTAAATATATATTAAAATAAAACAAACTATATATAGATAGATAATACCAGGTAAGTATTTATTAAAACTTGTTTAAAAAAAAACAATGAGGACTGTCTAACATTGCATGCTCAAATTTTGAATGTATTCATTCTATTTTATGACGTAGTGTGACGTAAGCAGTGATGTCGTTTTTGTTACAGACAAAAACCGGAAGCAAATTTCCATTATTAATAGACTAGTAAAAAATTAAAAAACACCCTCCGGGCGATGTAAAAATAGTTTTTTTTAAATATATTGCCTTCAGGGGTGGGAGTAAAAAATTCAATGTCAGCGAGTTTGTACCCTAAGTAAGTAAAATCATCAAATTCATTAAAGGATTAAAAAATAAAACAATTTGAAATGTAAATTTTAAATATGTATTAAAATAAAACAAACTATATATAGATATATAATACCAGTCATGTATTTATTAAAACTTGTTTTAAAAAACAATGAGGACTGTCTAATGTTGCATGTTCAAATTTTGAGTGTATTTATTGAATAAATTACACTCAATGTCCTGGGAATGACGTTAAACTCCCTGATGGTGAGGTTCCAGTTTTGGAGGTTTGGGGAATGTGGAGCACCCCTTCATCACCATTGCTCCCTGGTCCACTCTGACCCGGAGTGGTAGTACCTGTTAGGGTCCCATCTATGGGTTAAATAGAAAAATGTATTTATAAAAAAAATGTATTATCCATTAAGAATTGATTTATTTCAAAATTTTATCGGCATTAAATGACCCACTGAGGTTGATATGCCGTAAAACAAAACAAAACAAACAAAATTACACTCACAATTTGAACATGCCAAAAATCGCAGAATAAATTTCATTCTATGTTTTGACGATTTTGGGTAATGTGACGTAAGCAGTGATGTAGTTTTTGTTACAGACAAAAACCGGAAGCGAATCTCCATTATTAATAGAAATAGATATGTATAGTTAGATAGATGGTCGGCAGAGTTGTTTCACCGAACAAGACAGGCAGCAAAACTCACATATGATATTCTAACTGGAGTAAATAGACTCGACATATTGTTTATGGAAAGAAAATGATTTACTATCATCGGAATAAAGGAGAATTAAACTTTTGGGATATACAAAGCGACTGTTCTGTGGATAAAAGATGGAAATATCAATGACTGAAAAAGAAAAGTAATACCATCCATTGTATAAATCATAGAGAAGAAAGATCAGAGTCTGAAGTGTCTTTCTTATCCAATGATTCTGGACACTTCAGCTTCTTGGAGGAAACAGATATATTTTAAAGTTTATATGCATATATTGAATTACACCTGGAAACTAGTGCGGCTTCCTCAATTATATAATTCACAGGCAGTAAAGTATGAAGAATGTCTCTCTATATATATATATATATAATATATATATATATATATATTAATTTAATATACCATACTTATTGGTAAATCCTCGCAGTGAGAAAAAAAACAGCAAATAGTTTGATTGTAAAAATATACTACCAAACATCAACCGGGAAGAAAAAAATTTTCGAACAAAGAAAAGACCAAGATAATCGTACCAACCAAAAAATCTATTAGTACAATATTTTTGCCAAAAGAAAAAACAATTTATATGCATATATATATATAAGATATATATATTCATACAAAACCGCCAGGAGACTAAAGCTAATAAGTAAAGAGTGCTCAATACCTAAGTAGAGCAAATAATAAAGATAAATCTAATGAGCCAGACGAACCTACTAAAAGTTTCAATTTATGCTCTTCAGGGCTAAGATCTGACTCTTAGCCCTGAAGAGCATTAAGTGAAACCTTTAGTAGGTTCGTCTGACTCATTAGATTTATCTTTATCTTTATCTTTATCTTACATATATATATATATATATATATATATATATATATATATATATATATATATATATATAAGAAGTAAACAAACAAACAATGTGTTTGATATGGCTTTGTAGCAAGTCACCAAAAGTGGAATATAACTGAGTTCAAAACAAACGAAAAATCTGGGAAACCCAGCAGGTGTAATGGTAGAATCCCCGCCTGTCAGCTTGACAGTCAGGGTTCGAATCACACACAAAGCAGTCTTCCTGTCTATAGCTACTATGAGGCCTAATGGGCTGAAATGTACATACAGAGATTGACTTTCTCTCGATTTGTTTAGCCTTACATTTGAACGGGTATGCCTGCCTAATTCATTAATTATCAATAATTAATTTTCAAAATTAGGTATGACTTCAATTAAGCACATATTCTCCCATATATATATATCATATATATATATATATATATATATATATATATATAGAGAGAGAGAGAGAGAGAGAGAGAGAGAGAGAGAGAGAAATATTTTAGTTTCTATTTTTATACTTATTTACGTTACAAGTTTGCTACCATTGGTTTCTTGCTGTGTGTGCTTAATTTTTTAAAGCTGGGCAATCATCAGGCAACGAAAAATGTTTTTGAAATGATACAAATGATATAAATATGGTATGCTATGTATAATGTCGGATGCGTCTGTTCTGTTCGGACGTGTGCGTAATGTTGGCATGCTTACACACATGAACGCACGTAAGAAGCGCGACGTCATGATCACATCCACGCGTGTAGGGGATATATATATATATATATATATATATATATATATATATATATATATATATATCAGTCGGGCTTCTATCCTGGCTGTGGAGACGTGATGCATCGAAACACGGTGTCTGTGAATGACTATATATATATATATATATATAATATATATATATGTATAAGTATTAACTTACCGGTGGGTATAAGAACGATCGTTGGATATCCAGCAAATACAAAGTGCTCAATACAATGTAGAGCGAGTTTCATCGATAGATTCTTCAGGTTACTTTTAAATTAATCGAGTTTACGATTCATCTTTGGTGTTATAAACATGCCCGTTAATTCCAACGGGCATGTTTATAACACCAAAGATGAATCGTAAACTCGATTAATTTAAAAGTAACCCTGAAGAATATCGATGAAACTCGAGTAGGTTACTCATTTCCATTCTTAAATACACACAAACAAATCAACTTCAAAACAAATTTACAGCATCGATTTTACTGCCTTAATCGGACAATAAAATAATGAGTATATATCACCTACACTACTAGTTCGGACGCAATTGATAAGTCTACAGTATTTCGTATATATTAGTCTATTTTAACCCTGACATCCACCATCCATTCATGCATTATATATAGGTTAGCTCAGTCGGTAGAGCGTTTGGCTAGAAACCACAAGGTTCCTTGTTTGATACCGGTCCTCGCCAACTCAGCGTTATGAGTAGCACAGGGATCTGTGTGGTAAAGTAAGGATCTGATGGTAGGTGTGGTGCTCCACCCCAGATGCAAAAAACAATCTCCTTGGTCTGGCGCTAGTGAAAATGGGATAGACTCCCTCGCTGATTGGCTGAAAGCGACATTAGGCCGCCCCGACGACCTTTATATATATATACGCAGCGCCATTGCTACTACGTCCGGGCATTCCCAAGCGTATGATTCGGCCATAGCCGAACACTTGTCATCTATAAATGCTTGTAGCGCCGACTATACTGACGAGTGTTTCTCCGTATTGCACAGAGCTAGGTCTAAGCAGCACCTAACCGTTCTTGAAGCTGCTTATATTTTATTCTTTCGTCCCACTTTGTGCAGACAAAAGCACAAACACCCCCTTTACTTGTTAGGAGACATCTCCAATCCCGTTTCGACCTTTTTCCCTTTTTTCCCACTCTGACTCACCTCCATTCGTTCTTAAAGAATATTTCTTATACAATCTGACTTTTATTCGTCGCCGGTGTTTATACCTGAAAAAGAACCGGTCGAAAAGGCCTTCGTATTCCCCAGATTTTATATTTTATTTTCGTAATAAAATATTACCATCTCATAACTTGTATGATCTCCTTACATACATATGATTCCTCCAATTTTCGTGCTCTATAAGTTTCCCTGTACCAAATATGTATTCATATATATATATATATATATATACACTCTGTCTATCTATTTATCCATCTCTCTCATTCTTTTGCTATTTGTCTATCACAGACTTTTTGTATCTATCTATCTATCTCAGTCTGTTTATATCTAACTATTTATCTATCTATCTCCGTCTGTTTATATCTATCTATCTATCTATCTATCTATCTATCACAGTCTGTTTATATCTTACTATTTATCTATCTATCTCCGTCTGTTTATATCTATCTATCTATCTATCTATCTATCTCTGATTATATCTATCTATCTATCTATCTATCTATCACAGTATGTTCACATTTATCTATTTATCTATCTATCTATCTTAGTCTGTTTATATCTGTCTATCTATCTATATATCTACTAACAGGCTGTTCACATTTATCTATCTACTTATCTATCTATATCTGTCTATTCACATTTTTCTATCTATCTCTCTTTGTCTGTTTTTATCTATCTATCTATCTATCTCTGTTTAGATCTATCTATCCAATTATCTATCTATCTATTTATCTATCTATCTATCTCAGTCTGTTTATATCTAACTATTTATCTATCTATCTATCTCAGTATGTTTTAATCTATCTATCTATCTATCTATCTATGTATGTATTATATACTATCTATCTCTCTTTGTCTGTTTTTATCTATCTATCTATCTATCTGTGTTTAGATCTATCTATCCAATTATCTATCTATCTATCTATTTATCTATCTCAGTCTGTTTATATCTAACTATTTATCTATCTATCTATCTCAGTCTGTTTCTATCTATCTATCTATCTATCTATGTATTTGTCTCGCTTTATCTCGCTTTATCTCGTTTGCTCCAGCAAGGCCTGCGTCTCCGTCTCGCGAATCATATGTCATATGTGATAGAATCTTGGCCTGACAGGTCAGGTGTAGACCAACTAATGGTAGATATCGTGTCATTCGCTAGTCAGTAAAAATAAGAGACACTATATGAAATGATAAAAAGTCTTCTATCGAGATCCCAGACTTGTCTAGATTGAATTACACCAAGGAACTCTCCTGGCTTCCGGGGTAATATAATAAATTTACACGAAATTATGAACTATACATGACTGTCTGTCTATATATCTATATCTATGTCAATGTATATAATCTATGTCTGTCTGTCACTAAGCAATGGTCAGTAAGTACGCATGCAGAATGAGAGTCGAAGGAATCTGTAGCTATCGGATAGATAGATAGATAGATAGATAGATAGATAGATTGATAGATAAGAATAGGCTCAAATACAGGGTTAGGCAAAATGATCTGACACATTTGTAGGTTAAATAAAAGGAAAATAAAGTAAAGAAACAAAAAAAGGATTTTTATTTTCGAAAAGTACATATAATGCCATTTTTTTTTCATGTAATGCCATTTTGTTTTGTTTCTTTATAATGCCATTGTTTTTCGTTTCTTTTTCCGTTTCTGCCATGAATTGGATTGGTGAGCATCGCGCTTTCATTGTGGAAACGTTTATCAAAACAAACGAATCTGTAACTGCAACACAAAGAGCGTTCCGTTTGCACTTCAATCTTGGTAGACATGATCCCGTACCAGCTCGAAACACGATCTTGTTATGGGTTACCAACTTCAGAGCTACTGGATCTGCATTGAAACGAAAATCAACCCGCCGAGTTATAGACAACTTTCGTGAACGCCTTCGACAGTGTGTGGACAATAATGGATTCCATTTGAGTGATTTAATTTTAAAAACATAATGAAATAAAATGGCATTATATGTCATCATCATCATGTCGCGCAGGCAGCACGAATATCCTTGACAATCTCTCGCCAACCTTCCCTATCATTCATCGCCCCAGGGAGTTCTTCCTCGCTGCAGCCAGCATCTTTACATAGCTGGTCAATGTAGGTCCTTGCTGGGCGGCCCACACTGGCATGTCCGTGTGTTGGCTTCCACAGGAGAACATCACTTATGAGTTCGTCCTTGCTTCTCCAGCAGTGCCCTGCATGCCTAGTCCGTCTCACTCGGATGGTCTGTGAGATAGGGGGCAGGTGACCGTACAGCTGCTTCCTTGTGGGGTGCTGTCTCCACGACTTGTTCAATACTGCTCGCAGCATTCTTGTGCAGCTCCCATCCAGCTTATTCTCGAGGCGCCTCGTTAGGGTCCAGCTAGTGCAGCCATACAGCAGTACTGATATGACTACAGCCTGGAAGAGATGTCGCTTTAGCTTGTCAGTGAGATCAGATTTCCATATGACTGATAATTTGTTCGTGGCCATCCACGCCTTTCCTATTCGTGTATTAACATCGCTATCTGTGGATGAGATATTACTCCCTAGGTATGTGAATTGTTCCACTGGCTTAAGGTGCTTACCGTCTAATGTGGAGATGTCTCCTTTCTTTTTGAAGCTCATGAACTCCGTTTTATCAGAGTTCACATGCAGGCCGATGCTTCTTGCTGCCTCCTCCAGATGTACTTTTCAAAAATAAAAACACTTTTTTGTTTTTTTTTACTTCATTTGCATTTTATTAAATCTACAAATGTGTCAGATCATTTTGTCTGACCCTGTACATACAGAAACTCTGTAGGGACCGTTTTTGTTTGGTGTGTGATGGGTTGAAGACGATCCGAGTTTTGATCCCCAAAATTTAAATGTATATGACTACAGAAATGTAGTTTCCGTAGAAAACAAAAGAAGAAGATAAAATTTATAAAAAAAACAACTTTATATACAAGATATCACAATTAATATAGTGATAGTCAATGGTTCTTTCATTGATGTGTCTGTTGGTAGTTGTGTTTGCTGAGAACATAACTTTGTTTATATTTGTGCATTTGGATGGTTTGTTTGGAACCTCAGTGGGTCATTTAATGCCGATAAAATTTTGAAATAAATCAATTCTTAATGGATAATACCATTTTTTTATGAATACATTTTTCTATTTAACCCATAGATGGGACCCTAACAGGTACTATCACTCCGGGTCAGAGTGGACCAGGGAGCAATGGTGATGAAAGGGTGCTCCACATTCCCCAAACCTCCAAAACTGGAACCTCACCATCAGATAGAGTTTAACGTCATTCCCAGAACATGTAGACCCGCAGCCACGGCCTTCTAGCACCCATATAATAAAAAGGAGTTGGGGCTTGCCATAAGGACAATAGGGTTGGGAAAATCATATAGGTGCTAGGGCTTGACGTCACCAGCCGATTGATCGGAGGGGGCCTCTCCGACTGACCGTCTAGCCCAAGATAGGGCCAAAGTGGAGTATTGCATGTCATGAACTGCTCATCCACCTGGGCTCTATCCTTAAGCATCACGGGTCGCCACCTGTGTGAATTTGGACTTGTCAAATTTGTAGCAGTTTTGATAAAACAATGTCTGTGATTGAAACTTGTTGTATTGAGAGGGAGAGAGAAAAAATAGGAAACGAAAATAAGAGACAGACCTGATATACTACATTTTGTGTCTTCGGACAGCGACTTCTCCCAATTGGGTTCGCTCCGTCTGTCGAGTTAAGGGACATTCGCCCCAAATGCCGCTTTTCAGCTAAAAGTGCCTTTTTATAATTCTCATTTGTCAATCTCTACGTGATTATTAAAAAAATTAATATTGGAATTTTCAAATATCAGCTGTTTTCTAAGGACGTAAATATCGGATGATTTTGTAACATTCCGATGGCGTACATATTTTCAATGGAATTTAAACCATTGTTTCTATTGTTGCTAAAATATTTCTAAACTAATATTTATTCGATTCTCTTTTGTTTACATAATTCTAAACTTAACTTATACAATTGGAAAATTACTTGTTTCAGAAAACTTAATTATTTTAATGTATTCAATTCCACCTGCACGTAAATAGGGGGCCAAATTCCCCATATATATATATATATATATATATATATATATATGGAATCTCTCGTCGATTTTCGACGCATGAGGGTTCATACAATAAACACCCACACATTGATTTGTTTATAGTGGTGAAGGCTTGTCTTGGACTATCCGAACTTTTTGGCACAGTCGATAGGAAATAATTGGTGCACGAATGCCACAAACCCAATCAACAACGTACCTCAGGGATTTTGAATTCAGAGTTTTCCCTCTCCTAGACTGGTTAACTACCCAAGGTTAAATAGCCCAGTCTGCTCTATTATTTTACACATAGCTGGAGGGAGAATATATTGATTCATACCTTTCCCAAGGGTATTAGCGCATTGTGAAATAAAAACAGCCTTGTCTAGGATTTTAACTCGGGTTGACAAGACCATTTCCCACGACTCTAACCATTATGCCACGCGCTTCCATATATATATATATATATATATATATATATATATGAAATGGATACAATAGAAACCTACTCGAGTTTCACCATAAGGATCTTCAGGGTTAAATCCACTGAATTAATCGAGGTACCGATTAATTGCAGCCGATTACACGTGTGTTCATTGAATAAGATGTTACGTTATAAACGAACTCTTGTTTATTTTTTTAATTTCTCACCGGAAGTTGTTTTTTCGTGAGTATTAAAATGTAAACAAAAGATGCGAATCGCTTTGTGGGTATTTATTTTACTATGTTTTTTTTAATAAAGTATGGGTTATGTGGCGTAAGAGTGGTATTATAAGTAAAACAGATTAAAATTATCTATTGATTTTGCTTTGGTTAGAGGGTATATAAAAAAACATGTGTAACAACACACGTCAGCATGGTTTTTTTATATACCCTCTAACCAAAGCAAAATCAATAGATAATTTTAATCTGTTTTACTTATAATACCACTCTTACGTAATCTAATGATATTATCTCTTCTGTGCTATTCTGAATTAGTAATCTTTCGGTATTAAATTACTCGAAAAGGGTTGATATAACTTAAAACAGCGGTCCCCAACCCTTTTTTGCGCCACGGACTGGTTTCATCTAAGACAATATTTTCACGGACCGGCCTTCATATGCTCACTAATCATTAATGACGTAATCTAATAATAAATCATTCGCAGTCAAATGCATCAGACAATAAACAACTTTTAAATGAAGATTTCGTTTTCTTGGAAGTCGTAGACTCTTCTTTTGTCTCCTCGTTGGGCCTTTCCCCTTTCCAAAGAATCTCGCCAAAGATGTTTGTCTTTCACTCATTTTTGCCAGCTTTTGGGGTAACGGCTGGTGACCTATCACGTGACCGAGAGCTGTCAAGAGGCACAGAAGTCAATTTAAAAAAAAAACATCAACATTTAGACTGATAATCAATAAAAAAAATAAAAAATAGAAAAATTCAAACGTTCTGTGCGGCCCGGTACCTAATGGCCCGCGGCCCAGTACCGGGTCGCGGCCCGGTGGTTGGGGACCGCTGCCTTAAAACAAGCAAACCAGACCATTTTAATTGTTTTCTATATTTCGCAGACATTAAATTCCTTAAATAAAGACCAAAGTGGAGTGTTGCATGTCATGGACTGCTCAGCCACTCGTACTCCGTGCTTAAGCATCACGGGTCGCTATCCACGGGCAACAGGTAGTCCCGTTGGGGTGTGTTACCCACTGCATATGTTCAGTCGGTGTATTCTGTTGGATTATTTGTGGTATATAAGCCGTGCTACAATCATCATCATCATCATCATGTCGCGCAAATAGCACGGATATCTATAACACTCGCCAACCTTCCCTATCATTCCTAACCCCTTCTTCTTCTGCGCAGTATCCAGCATCCTCGAATAGTTGGTCAATGTAGGTCCTTGGTGGGTGGCCCACATTAACATGTCCCTGTGTTCGCTTTCACAGGACAACGTCGCTTATGAGCTCGTCCTTGCTTCTCCAGCAGTGTCCTGCATGTCTAGTCCGTCTCACTCGGATTGTTTGCGAGATGGGGGGCAGGTGACCATACAGCTGCTTCCTTGTGGGGGTGCTGTTTCCACGACTTGTTCAAGACTGCACGTAGCATTCTTGTGCAGTCTTGAGAATACGCTAGATGGGAATCTAGCGTATTCTCAAGACTGAGGAGCGCCAAAGAACAACCAAAGGATTCTTTACCAAGGATCTCCGCTGGACAATCGCTCTTGCTTGAAGCGTAAAAGACGGCCACTAAAATCGGAACATCTGACAGGTCTGGGTTAGTTTATATTTTGGCGGGAAGTTCCATTCTTCGGAATTGGCAACCCTTCTACGGACGAAGCGATCTTTTTTTTTAGCTTCAAAGGATTCTAAATATTCCTCATTCATCACTTTTAATTATAAATTAATTATTCAAACATTTTTATGATCTTGTATCCAACGAATAAAAATTCATTTCGGCTCGAAAAACATTGGGGAGTGGGCAGACGGCATTTTTCTTTTCTTTTTTTTTTTTTTTTTTGTTTGTTGATAAAGGGCCAATAATAAGATCGATTCTCACACAAATAAATTCTGGGTGATCGATTTTTACCAGTTTTAGTTTACGGCTTTTGTCGCACATCAATATCCGATGACGATAACTGTCTGAAGCCACACGACTCCCGGTATAATTGCGGAAGTAGTTCAATGGTTACAGCGTTAGCTAAACAGGCGAATATATGGTGTATAGTAGGGTAGACCCGGCTCTTTAACCTAGGTACGGCAAGCGGTTTAGAAAAACGAAAATTTTGGAACCTGTTTGTGTTTTAATTATAGAGACAAGATAAGACAAGGATAAAGATTACAGGTAATGAACACAACAAGGCTTATAAACAAAACCAATATGTTTATCAAACATGAGAACATTAACATACGAAATACAATATGTAAGGTTGAGGTACAAAATGTATGCAGGTTTACAAAGTGTATGCAGGGTTTACAAAATGTATTGTATAATGATGTAATGGTGTGTAGTGGTTTGCAAATTAATGCCTTTGCTAAACTTATCTGTCTCTTGTATTGACTTTTACAAAATCTACGGCCCCTTGCTGTTCCATTGACTCCATCTTCCCGACGTCTGCGGTATAAAAACACGTCATGCTTGACCAGAGTCCCAGCTAAAATAGCCTGATAGCAGTTTTCCACTATCAAAATTGGCGGTCCAAACTGAGCCTCGTAACGTGTGCTCTGATTGGTCGCCGACAAAGGCCTTTAGCCAATCGCATGAGTTTTCTCATCTGTTTATGGCTAAGTCACTAGGGCTCTATTGCTATAGACAAAGGGAGATAATAGCTTAAATAATATTTCTAATATTTGTTAGGTCCAGACCTAACGAAATTATTCGGCATAAAATAATCCAGCGAGTGTTGACGTGTCGTAAAAATCAACCACGCAACCATCTAACACAACTTGTGATAACCCTGAATTTTGACTTTTCCTTCTCCTAAACTGGTTACCTTTCCAATCATTTTATATCATCTATTAATAATGGAGATTCGCTTCCGGTTTTTGTCTGTAACAAAAATTATCTCACTGCTTACGTCACATTATCCAAAACCGTCATAACATAGAATAAATACACTCAAAATTTGAACATGCAACATTAGACAGTCCTCGTTGTTTTTAAAAACAAGTTTTGATAAATACATGACTGGTATTATATATCTATATATAGTTTGTCTTATTTTAATACATATTTAAAGTTTACATTTCAAATTGTTTTATTTTTCATTCCTTTAATGAATTTGATGATTTTATTTACTTGGGGTAAAAACTCGTCGACATTGAATTTTTTATTTCCACCCCTCAGGCAATATGTTTCAAAAATCTATTTTACATCGCCCGGAGGGTGTTATTTTATTTTGTACTAGTTTATGTAATGTTCCAATTAACTTAAAATACAATTATATTCCTAATACTTTACCTTGTTCTTTATATCCTTGCCACTTTGCTTTGTTCTTTATATTCTTACAGCTTTACCTTGTTCTTTATATCCGCCCCTGTTTAACCTATTCTATATATTTATAACTCTTTACCTTGTTCTTTATATTCATACCGCTTTATCTTGTTCTTTGTATCCACGCGTCCTTACCTTGTTCTCTAGATTGGAAGCTCTTTACCTTGTTCTTTATTACCGTACTTCTTTACCTTGTTCTTAATAGCCACATCTCTTTATCTTGTTCTTTATATTCACACCTTTTTACATTTTTCTTTGTATTCATACGTATCTACCTAGTTCTCTATATTCGTACCTCTTTATCTTGTTCTTTATATACATATCGCTTTACCCTGTTCTTTATATCCGTACCTCTTTACCTTGTTCTTTACATCCATAACTCCTTACCTCGTTCTGTATATTTGGGACTCTGTACCTTGTTCTTTATGTTCATGTCGCTTTACCTTGTTCTTTATATATATGTCCCTTTACCCTGTTCTTTATATTCATACCCCTATACCTTGTTCTTTATATCCATACCTCTTTAAGTTGTTCATTATAGCAACACCTCTTTTACATGTTTTCATATTCATACCTCTTTACCTTGTTCTGTATATTCTTACGTTTTTACCTCGTTCTTTATATGCATACCTCATCACCTTGTTCTCTTTTCTCGTGCCCATTTACCTTGTTTTTTGAATATATCTTGCCTCTTTTCTGAGTTATAAGCCGACATGTACATACCAAAACAGACACGAATATATATATATATATATATATATATATTATATATTATATATATATATATATTGGTTTGGAGGTTGATTTTGAAGGCTTTCACAATGCAGGTGTAAAGAAAAAATAATAAGGTAACAATGGTGTTGTTTGTTAACCTCTAATTTATTTTTGATATTTCGAGATAAAAAATCTCTTTTTCAGAAGAACACTGGAACTGAAGTAGTTGTCGTCTTGTTATGGCAGTTTTAGTTAAAAAAAAATACTGCCATAACAAGACATTGTAAATGATTTTTACTATAAAAATGGATTGATATGATTTTTACTATAAAAATGCATTGAAATGATTTTACTATAAAAATGCATTGAAATAATGTTTTACTATAAAAATGCATTGGCATGATCTTTACTATAAAAATGCATTGAAATAATGATTACTATAAAAATACATTGGAAAGGATTGTTACCATAAATTCAAATGATTTTTATTATAAAAATGCATTGAAATAATTTTTATATAAAATGCATTGGCATGATCTTTACTATAAAAATGCATTGAAATAATGATTACTATAAAAATACATTGGAAAGGATTGTTACCATAAATTCAAATGATTTTTATTATAAAAATGCATTGAAATAATTTTTACTATAAAATGCATTGGCATGATCTTTACTATAAAAATTGCATTGAAATAATGATTACTATACAAATACATTGGAAAGGATTGTTACCATAAATTCAAATGATTTTTATTATAAAAATGCATTGAAAAATATTTTTACTATAAAAAAGTGTTGCAAATGATTTTTACTATAACATGCATAGAAATGATTTATATTATAAAATACATTCAAATTATTTTTACTATTTTCTCTCTGCTGTGTATTTTGAAAATGTAATTTGCAGAAAGAACAACCCAAAATGTTCCCCAAGATTGATTTTTCTCATCCGAGTACATTTTCATACCTTTTCACATTTGAACTAAGTAAATAAACTTTACTGTACACTTGTCAGGGAAAAAGATCCTCGCTTTTTCAATGTGATCCCCTAAGATTATTTACCTCAAACTTGAAAAGGTAATGATTTATTTCCTTTGGGCATTCCCATATGTATTTATTCCCATATGTATTTTTAAAAGAACAAGATTGTTGAATAGTCCAATAAATATACTAGAGAAGTTCCATTAAGGCTCCCGATTACGCCAAGAAGTCTCCAGAGTTCAACTTGAAATCGTCGCATCGGCCGAAACGGTGTGTATAAAACAAAAAAAAGAAGAGAAGCACAGTCTGAAAGATCTAAATAAATACAAAGAAAAAAAAAGTATTATTTGGATTTTTCGGAATATTGTCCTCATATTATGAATATGGGCTGAATAAAAACTTGATCAAGAAATAAAAGTCATGTAATCTTTCAATTAATTGCAATTACTAAAATAAGTCCAACATACGGCAATTTAGCTGCTAGCGTTGAATAAGACGGGTGACGCACTAGGAGTGTCTGACCCCGCTTCTCTCTCTTCTTCTTCTCTCTTCTCGGTCTCTTTGACTCCGGCTGGCCGTCTGTTATTTATGGGATCCAGACCTCTCCACCCCCGAAAATACCTCTCTGATTGGCCAGCCACTCGATATTATTGCCTCGGTGTCTAAATGGCCTTGTGCCAGCCAAGCGTGTATCTTTCCATTTGGCTTTTTCCAACTCCAACGAGTCAAGGCCAACCATTGTTTTATTTATGTAAGTTTTTGAAATTGTTGACCAACTTTTCAAAAACTGGAATCTTATTTGTTAAATTATCAATTTATTTTGTGAAAATTTAAAATTCCGATTATATATATCAAATTCCATAATTTAAGGAATTTATGCCTACATGAGGATTCTTTGTTTAGATAAATTTATATTTTTAATATAAACATTATTACTATTATAGTTTTTATTGTTTTTTTTTCTTATTGTAACTTTTAACAAACTACCATAATTAATAATTGGGGTAGTTTTAATTAATTAGTAATTGATTAACAGATCGCCAATTAATCAAAGGGGCAAAAGCTCGTTCGATCTCGATTTTCAGTACGGACGCGAAAGCGTGGCCCATCGATCCTTTCCGAGCGGAGAGCTCTTTCCGCCGAGAGGTGTCAGAAAAGTTACCACAGGGATAACTGGCTTGTGGCGGCCAAGCGTTCGTAGCGACGTCGCTTTTTGATCCTTCGATATCGGCTCTTCCTATCATTGCAAAGCAGAATTCGCCAAGCGTTGGATTGTTCACCCACTGACACTTTAATAGTGTTATAAATGAATATGAGGAAAATAGTCCGAGAAATCCAAATAGTACAAATGAATAAAGTTTATTTGAATTTTCTTTAATGGGGCTTAAGAATTGACATTATTTAGATTTTTCGGACTGTTATCTTGTTGGGCACCAGCTAAGCTTAGATGTGGCACAAGCAACACTAGCTTGTTAACCATTACACCATGTGAGGTAACTTACCGCGACGCATATAAGGGTTGCGTTAACTCAGGTTCTGTGTTCCCTCAGGTTACAGCCAAGACGACTCTGGCTGATCTGGTTGGTCCAGAGTGTCATCTTCTGCTTGACACCCTTGGCATTGAGTCTGACTGGCTTCTGTAACCTGTAGCAACATGTCCAAGGAGTGATAACTACAGCAAGGCCCTGGAATATGTCAGCAATGTAAAAGTAGTAAATGACATCGCTGAGCGGGGAGTCAAGATGATGAGTGATTTTGCAAACATCATTACCACATATTCTCAGCAAAGAGAGTATCTTCTTCAAGCTGTGGAATACAACCATGAGCGATTTGATAGCTTCAAGAAGCAAACTCTGAACATATGACTCTGAAGTGTCCTTCTGACATGGACAATAGACTTTTCTGCCTCTTGAAAATAATTTTTGGGGTCTTTGTCACACATTTTCTGATGTCAAGATTGTAATATTTATGACATTTTGATGTTTTTCAGAATATGATGTGTCTTTTTTTCCTTGAATGTTTACTTGGATTATTTTTACAGAAAGAGTATTACAAATGCTTCAATTTGATACCCAGTTTGTTGTTCTATCCAAATTGTAACAAAAGTTACAGGTGAAAAACTGTCTGGCAGAAGGCAAAATTTGGCACTTTTCTACTTTCGCGGGCTTAATATCTTGAGGTCCAATGAGGCAAAGGTTCCTGACATTTTACCTCAAAATGGTTGTGATTTTCGGCTTTTCCAGGTCAATAAGCATGGGAAACCGAGCAGGAGGGTATGAAAAAAGGAGAAAGTTGATTTTTGAACAGATCTAATATAACATATAAAAAGATAGCTTAACACTTATATATTTTACTAGGTCTGCAAATCTAGCTTGCTAAATATGAAGTCTTCCGAGTTCGACGAGAAACACCTGATGGAGGTCGGAGAGCACGTTGACCGACACGTTGTGTAAATGACAATGAAGATGAGATCAACAGTCCGAGAAATCCAAATAACACAAACGAAAAATAGTTTATTTGAAATTTTTAAATGAGGCTTAAGAATTTGGATTATTCAAAAAATTCAGGCTGTGGTCCAGTTGGACACATAGTGCAATGGATATTAAAATTGGGTTGATACAGTTCCAAGTGACAATCATCTGGAGGTTGCAGGTTCACTCATGACTAGAGAAGAATATCTTCTTATTATAATGGAGATTTTGTGTTTTTCTGTCTGTAACCGAAACTATATTCCTACTCAAGTCACAATTCTCTTAGTTATTGACATCACATTCTCTATGATTTTATTTTTATCTAAACCTCAAGTATTAATAAAATTGTCTTACTTTATTAATATTTATATATACATATATATATATTTATATATATACAACAAAATAGCGGTTTACAATTTGAACGGGAAGGCTAATTTGCATATTAATATTAAAAAATCGAATTTAATAAATATGTGCTTACTATTATTGATTTCAAACTGTTCGGTTTTATTTTAATGAATATAAGCAAAAATCTCTTCAATGAATCTTAAATGAAATCCATTAACAAGATAAAATAACTGTCATTTTATTCTTTACTTCCTCTTTTAACTAAATACTTAAATTTGAAAAAATAACAATGAAAGACGAGAGTGATGGAAGAGTAAGTTTCAGTGGTTCCATTTTTTATTATACTCCCTCTGTTTAAAATCTTTTACTATACTCCCTCTGTTTCAAATCTTTTTATCTGTATTCTTATTTAGTTTCATTAGCTTTTCTAATTTAATACAATATTTTATTACATTAAAACTTAAATACTTGCACCCGGAGGGTGCATATATTTGCTAGTAATATAAAAAAGCATAGCTTAACATCTGTTGTATACTGTTCTTTTTACTTCTATTATTCTTCTGCTCATCTTTGGTATCTTACGTTCATCTTCTAGCGTCTGGACTTCGTCTTGGTGGTCGGTCGCACTTAATTCATTTCTTCTTCTAGATCAGTCTTGTTGCCAAGACATTCATCAACCATAAAACCATATTATTTATGTAAGCTTTTATTTACTTAACTAAACATTTCATGTAACTAACATAACGCGCGTGTGCAGTGAGCTTCAGCTAAGGTAGAAAGACCTTATCTGCCTGACGTCCAAGCTGAAACTGAGAGCCAACCAGGCCCCACGTGACTTCACGTATTTCGCGGGCTTTCTGTAATATTCCATGGAAAGTTCCGCCCGTGATATGAAAACGGTCCATCCCTTAAGAAATACAGGGGGTTGGCAATAACCTATGCATAGATTATGTAACACATCTGCAGCGATGGATATGTTTATTTACAAAGCTTAGCTTAGATGAGGCACAAGGCCAGAAGTATAGGGCGCCTAATAAGAATTCAACTATCAATAGCTAATTTGCTAGCAATTACACCACGTGTGTGCCCTACCGCGACGGAGATAAAGGTTGAGTAAACACAGTTCTAAGTGACCATCATCTGGAGGTTGCAGGTTCGATCCTGACCTCAAGCGAACATAAAATTAAAAGCATAGCTTCACACTTATAATTTTATCAATAGTTAACGTAATGAGAACAATCTGTGGATCAAATAAAAAGTTCGGTTTGAAGTTCCGTGAAGTGTCACGATTATAGGTGATATACCCTATAGACTAATGGAATGCGCCGACAGTTACTATAAGTAACAGGGACAATTATGGCTTTAGAGTAAGCCAATGCGAGTCAGCTCGTAACTCTATTTGTCGGACGTAATTCCCACTCCTCTGTACTGTAATTGTCTACTCTTTTGTTAATACATTTTCCTACTTTTGTTACCCGTTGTTTTGTTCTTATTTGACCCCTTAAAACCCCACAACAATTACAAAATGGGGTCACTCCGAGTTCGCAGAGAAAGACCTGAAGGAGAAAGGTGGGCACATCGGTCGTCAAGTTATGTTTATAATAATGCCGAGGTGGACATCAGTCCTAGAAATACAAAAATAATAAATGAAAAACAGTTTATTTGAATTTCGGTTTGAAGTTCCGTGAAGGGTCCCGAATATGAAATGGCGTCTCCCGGTTCGATGAGAAACACCAGAAGAAGGCCTGAGGGCACATCGGCCAACATGTTGTGTATATAACAATGAAGATGAGGATATCAGTCCGAGAAATCCAAATAATACAAATGAAAAACAGTTTATTTGAATTTCGGTCTAAGTTCTGTGAAGGGTCCCGATTACGAAATGGAGTCTCCCGGTTCAACGAGAAACACCAGAAGAAAGCCTAAGGGCATATCGGTCAACATGTTGTGTATATAAATGAAGATGAGGATATCAGTCCGAGAATCCAAATAATACAAATGAAAACAGTTTATTTGAATTTCGGTTTGAAGTTCCGTGAAGGGTCCCGATTACGAAATGGAGTCTCCCAGTTCAACCAAAACACCAGAAGAAAGCCCAAGGGCATATCGGTCAACATGTTGTGTATATAACAATGAAGATGAGGATATCAGTCCGAGAAATCCAAATAATACAAATGAAAAACAGTTTATTTGAATTTCGGTCTGAAGTTCCATAAAGGGTCCCGATTTCGACGGGATGTTTCCCGAGTTCGATGCGTAAGAATGGAATCCTGGGGAATGAGCAGTCCATGACATGCAACACTCCACTTAGACTCTTACTTAGGCTAGACGGGCGGTTGGAGAGACCCCCTTCAATCATTCGGCTGTCCTTGCCAAGCCCTAGCACATATATGATTTCCCCAACCCTATTGTCCTTATGGCAACCCTAAACACTTCTTATAATATGGGTGCTAGAAGGCTGTGGCTGAGGGTCTTAATGTTCTGGATGTGACTTTAAACTCTATCTAATGGTGAGGTTCCAGTTCTGGAGGTCTAGGGTATGTGAAGCACCCCTTCATCACTATTGCTCCCTGTTACACTTGGACTCGGAGTAGTAGTACCTGCCAGGGTCCTGTCTATGGGTTAAATAGAAAAAAAAATTAGTTTATAAAGAAATTGAGTATCCATTAAGAATAATTTTATTTCAAAATTTTGTCGGCATTAAATGACCCACTGAGGTTGATATGCCGTAAAACAAACCAAACCAAACCAATCCTGAGTTGGAAAGAGGTTGCATCGGCCGAAACGTTGTGTATAAAACAATAAAGATGATTCTGAAAACAAGAAATGATATAAAGGAAAAAATTTCAATAAAAAAAAGGACAATTGATTCTTCATTTGATAGTTTATTAATCGTATGCGTATATATATATCATTATTATTATTATTGTAGTATTGTTTTTGCGTTTAATATCTTAATGATGAAGTCCAATGAAATTAACACTCAGGAAACAATAACTAAATAGTTTTCAAAACTCAAATAAGTAGAACAAAATCAAAAACAATATATATATATATATATATATATATATATATATATATATATATATATATATATATATATATAGGGTGGGCCATAATGATGGGACACATTTGAAATGCTATTTCACAGATTCTAAAAACGACACAGAGTACTAAATATATTTATTACATAGCCGATAGACATGGGTTTTACATGTTATCTGAGATTTGAATATTACATTGGGGTTTTTATTACATTCAGGTATTGATTTTCGTGATCTTCATAATGCCGTGGAGCCCAAATGAAATTGCATATGTAGTCGAAGAATATCCATTAACCATCCAGATCATCTGATCTAACCCCACTGGACTATTTACTGTGGGGTTACGTGAAAGATCGAGTATACACAGGCAAGCCCCACACGACAGCGGAACAGAAAAAAAGCATCCGTGGAGAGATAACAACTATTCCAGTTGATATCCTGAACCACACTTTACGTAATATGTGAAATCGAGCTCTCGAATGTTTTCGTCATGATGGTGACCATTTTAAGGATATGATATTCAAATCTTAGATAACTTGTAAAACTCCTGTGTACCAGTTATGTTATAAATATACTGAATATTCTGTGTCGCTTTTGAAGTCTGAGAAAATAGCATTTAAAATGTATTCCATCATTATGGTTCACCCTGTATATAATACATATATATATATATATATATATATATATATATATATATATATATATATATATATATATATATATATAAGAGCGTCCATAGAGTCTTGCAGCAGTTTTAAATTTGAAAACTTAATAACTTACGTCGTACAAATGATAAAATCATTTAATGAAAACCATAGCAACGGTCACCTCTTGTAGTTTCATTACGTAAGTCTTCATTATTGCATTTCAACAAGACTGCAATCTTTGTGGTTATATTTTAAATCTCCTACAGGACTTTATAGATACCATGCAAACATATATATATATATATATATATATATATATATATATATATATATATAATTTTCAGACACCTTTATATAATATATATATATATATGTATATAAATATATATATATGGTACATTACAAAACTTTTTTTGGGTGATTTTTCATTTATACAATTCAACATTCGGCTGATACCGAAATATTAACTTTTTACATGTCCACTAATGTTCGCCATTTTTTTCTTTTCTTTTTTCTTCTTTTTTCTTGTTTGTTATTCATTTCTTCTGTGAGTCCATTTTATACAATTTTTTTTTTTATTTTTCACTTTAGACCTCAACAAAGTCCCGTTCTTTCCCTCAGATTGATTTATCAATTAAACGTCCAAGCATTGACTGATCCGCATTGTTCATTTATATATATATATATATATATATATATATATATATATATATATATATATATATATATATATATATATATATATATATATACATTGATTGTTCATGTCCTCTGGTAGAGTTTGTTTTTTTATTTGTTTATTTTTAGTGTGTTTTTGTTTCATGTTTTTGAAAGTCTTTTCTTTTAGGCTTTTAAAAATACGTCATAAAAATAGCAATAATAATAATTATAACAGTCCTCGTTATTATTATTATATATTATTATTTAAAGAAGATGGGTTTATTTTATGACTAAATAAAACTGCTGAGTAAAAAGCAAAATCTTTTAATAGCAGGTTACAAATTTAAAAAAAAAATAGCATAAAAAAACAGAAAAAAATCCATAAGCAACATAAATGTAAATAAATACAAAAAGTGAACCCACATCGAACTCATTACACAGAATATACCGCAAATAAATGGAAAAAATACACCCACCCCAAAAAACAAACCCCGAACAAAAAAATCCCAGATTTTTGATAATACTCAGGAATGAGAAATATATCCCTATTTTTTTATTTTTTATTTTTTATTTTAGAGCATCAGTAAAAAATTATTATTTTTGTCATTTTGTCAAGGGTAATAACGATTTATATTTGTACACTGATTTTGGTCAACAATTATATTCAAAGAGTTAATTCTTTAGATGGATTTGTAAGTTTATTTCACATCCCGGTAATAGCGTTTTTGAACATTAATATTAAATGATATAAACAAGTCCTTTACTTATGTATATACATATAAATATATATATATATATATATATATATGTATATATTATATATATATATATGTATGTATATTTATATATATATATATATATATATATATATATATATATATATATATATATAGATAGATAGATAGATATAGATATATATACAGATATATACATATGTATATGTGTAGTTATGAACACATGTATATGTGTACATATGTATATATATATA
>CM042180.1:48704244-48706744 GCA_023376005.1 Doryteuthis pealeii | reverse complement strand
GTAAAAATGAATGAATCCGACAATATGAGGAAGAATGAATAAAGAAAAGAAAGAACAGAATGGATAATAAAAGATGATTTTAATCAATATCACTTACACATGTGTTTCGGTCAGTTCATCATATTCGGAATATTTTCGCACAGATGAACTGACTGAAACACATGTGTAAGTGATATTGATTAAAATCATCTTTTATTATCCATTCTGTTCTTTCTTTTCTTTATTCATTTTTCTTCATATATATATATATATATATATATATATATATATATATATATGTGTGTGTGTGTGTGTGTGCGTGTGTGTGTGTGTGTGTGTAAAAAAAAAAATATTTAGATTTTCATCATTATAGACTATTTTAGGGAACCTTAAAGAATTATCTAGCGGTTCCAATCATGATGCAAAAAAGCGAGCCTCCGAGCCTAATTTTTTTTGTTATTTTTTCCTGATATCATTTTCCTCTTGGATGACTGTATATATGCTCCCCATCCCCCTAGGTTTGAGCACTCTGGGAGGGGGGATTTTCGCTGATGACCGCCAACTAAAAGCGTATAAGCAACGCTTTCTTATATAAGAGATGGAGCACTCTAGGATGGCCTTTACATACAAAGCGATGTGTGTATTAAAACATTTAAAATCCCCTTTGCATTCTGTAGGTGATGACAGCCTGATGGTTATGGTGACGGACTGACACTGAACCGATCGGATTTCAGTCCCGGCTGTATGTAGCTTACAAATGTCTAGCCACACTGAAAATACTTGATAAGTCGAAACACGTGTCTGTGGATGACTATATATATATATATATATATATATAATATATATATATTATATATATATATAATTCAACCAAAAGCATAATCGAAAAAAATTCTAAATAGCCTTGGAATCAAAACAGTAACAATTTCTTCAAAAACAATTAGTAACATAATCAATAATAAAAATAACTAAGATCTTATGCAGGCAGATACATCATCAAATGTTAAAATTGTAATAAACATTACATAGGGGAAACCTCTAGAAATATCAACAGATGAATCTACGAACACAAAAGAGACATGTGATTCAGTCATTTCTAAAATATATATATTTAACGGTATAACAATTAAAAAGATTATAACGAGTGTAACAAAAAACAACTGATTTAACATATTTTCTTGTTTATTTCTCAATGCACGCAGAAAAAAGTTCGTTTTCAGACTAATACACTTGGAAAAGGCATGAACCCAAAAATTAATCCAGATATGTGTTAAATAGTAATTCTAATGATCTTCTATAAGGATGGCTTTTGCATAAGAAAAACGGGTCGTAAAATGTCGTTCATTATTCTAGTGTATAGTGAACATTGAAATAGATAAATAAATAAACAAGAAATACGTTTAAACTATTAGAATAAGTATGTTCAAAAACAATATTGAAATTCTGAAATGAATCACAGAAAATGGATAAATTTGAATAACAGAAAATTATTGAAAATAACGTGAAGTTTTATTCAACAAATTGATATGAGAAATTAACAATGTCAAACCGTATACAAATATATATATATATATATATATATATATATATATTATATATATATATATATATATAATAAAGTATAATATATATATAAAGGAAGGTTTTTGAAAAGATAACAAAGTTTATAGAAAGCAGACAGCGCAAATCGGTTGATTTTAGTTTAATTAATTAATTAATTAATTATATCCCTTAATCAGTAACAGATCAATAACCAAATTTGGCGTATTTCTTAGTTAGAAGGATATTAAGGTGTATTGCAAGATTTCAAATCGGAGTGAGCTCCAGTTTCGGTGTTATACGTCGACACGTACATACCAAACTCCTTTTATATATAGAGATTAGTAGATAATATTAAGTGTTACTTTGATAGGATTCAACCAAAATTGTGAACTCAAACGTACTTATAAAGATTTGTGTATATATATTATATATATATATATGTATATATATACGGAGTGTTATAAATAAATGATAAGTATCTTTAAAAAATAAATCTATTTCGATATTATAGTCTCTTGATTTCT
Source organism: Doryteuthis pealeii (assembly GCA_023376005.1). Lineage (NCBI taxonomy): Eukaryota > Metazoa > Mollusca > Cephalopoda > Myopsida > Loliginidae > Doryteuthis > Doryteuthis pealeii. The sequence goes on along the minus strand of CM042180.1, from coordinate 48,704,699 downwards.
ATTTTTGGTGATTTTTTTCATGTTTGTCTTCAATATTTTAATAATGAGGATTTTCGTAGGTATACCCACGCGCTTCCGTTCCCCACACTCTTGACATCTATCTATAAATCACTCCATCATTCCTACTCTCTCTCTCACGCACTCTCTGTCTGTCTATCTCTCTCTCTCTCTCTCTCCTCTCTCTCTCTCTCTCTATATATATATATATATATATATATATATATATGAAAATTAAATGGAAGTGAATCCGACAGTATGAAATAAATATTTTTAGAAAAAACAAACAAATGAGGTTATAGTTCGCTGACAGAAATCTGTTTCGACCTTTTATTAAAGCGGTCTTCATCAAGAGCGAAATGTTTGTGATAGAAAGACGGTGGGAGTAAACCGTTACAAACAAAACAAAAAATTCCGGCTCCGAACATGAACGTTCGTTTGTACCACTTTTGTTTGTA
>CM042180.1:48681744-48696744 GCA_023376005.1 Doryteuthis pealeii | reverse complement strand
AATAATAGTCGCAAGGATTAAGAGTCCAAGAACAATGGATGTAGAGATTGCGTGCTCGACGCTGTAGAATTGCGGACCCAGAGGTGTTAGGCTAGTCGTCAGCGAGTCGTCGTCGTAGTCTTCGGGTCCAGGCAGCAAATAACTGAGATTTGGATAAGGGAAAGAAGTATTGTCCATATGATAGAAACTTGTAACATTTTCCACGCCGTAAGAGGCGGTAGTGTTATGGATATCCATTCGATTATTTTTGTCTTGTGATATTTCAAAAGACATTATCGTGTTTTAGATATCTGTACGTATAATATATATGCATATATGTATATATTTATATATATTATTCAGTGTATATTTTAAAGAAGTAATGTGTATAATTAATTTATTCTCATACGTTATATAAATATATAAATTTATATATTCATATATCAAGTCTTTCAAATGTAGTTATTAAATGTTTTACGTTTTCCTGGACATACTGATATATTGTTTTGTGTGTTGATTTAAAATCCTTATTGTATGTATTTTTACTTTAGATATAGGTAAATATTTTCACGTATTTCATTGGTATATATGTATAAATAAATGCACTTATATTGTCCTTGCTGTTGTGTATGTAAAATATTATATATTTTACATGGATGTATGTAGATATTTTATTTTGTACACGGTTGTTTTTTGTCTTAACAATAACCGCACACTATCTGAAGTAAAATCATATATATATATATCATATAAATATATATTTTACAATCGTTTTCATTACCAAATATATATAGTCCAAATATATGTATATGTATTGTTTAATGCAAATATATACTCATTTCATTAAAGAGTATATTTATATATTTGGTTATTAATAAAAAATGTATGTTTCTATGTGTTGAAATACTTATGTCATCCTTGTATACGTATATATTTGTTTATTCATAAAAATGTATGTTTTTGTGTGTTCAAACGCAGATGCATAAATTTATGAGAAGTACATGTTTATAAAACTTATTATAAATTATGATTGTGTTGTTTTATGTGTTAGCAAAAGAGATTTAACTTCATTAAATCTGTATGTTTGTATGTTTGTTTGTTTGTTTGTTTTATATAGATATTTTTGTCAAATCAGAAATCAAGTATTCTTTTGATGATCCAGTGAACAGTTTCTTCATGGAAGCAAAAGCCAAAAACACAGAACTGTTTTAGTTTTTGTTTTGTTTGTTGTGGGTTTTTTTTTTGTAATTGGTCAGAATTTTGGTTGACCAATTCCTTCAGTTTGTATCTTCGAGATTTCTTTCTTTCCTTCTTTCTTTCCTTCCTTTTTATCTTTTTTTTTTATTTTTTCTCAGAAAAAAAAGCTTCCTGTTTTCTAATTTCAATTCTTTTCCCACAATGAATTAGAAAAATAAGCTTGCTGGTCGAATTTTATATTGTTCAATATTTCTTTTTACTTCAAACGGATATTCTTTTACGTTATTAAAATAATATTGTCAATCTCTCTGCAAGTATTGAAATTGCAAGAAATGTAAACAGTTCAATGATTTATTTGAATCGTTAGCCCACCTTTGTTTTTCCTTTTTGTATGCGACAGAGAAAAAACCTTTTTTGTTTTTTCTCTCAATGAATATTGCAGAATTGGCTTTTGTTTTAATAGTTGCGTCGATGTTTGAGTAATTCGGCGAGCTTTTCCCAAAAGTGACGAATATCAAATATCAGTGTACAGCAAATGCCATGGTTTTAACATTTTTTTAAAATATTATTTCCTTGCGCTCTGAAATATCTTAGATTGTAATTTTCATTTCATTCACTGATTTTTCCTTTTGAATTTTATTTTGGCAGCGATATTTTTCCTTTTTTTTGTATTTTTTTTTGTATTTTTTTTTTATTTAATTGTGGTTCAAAATTCAGATCAGCCAAGATTTCTGGTTTATTTTGTTTTCCAACAATATCTTTTTTTTTTCTTTTAAAAATTTCAAACAATATCTTTTTAATAAATAAATAAATAAACAAGTGTATATACTTGTTTCTTTTTCGGTTTTTTTAATCCTGTTTTCTTAAATTGTGTTTCTAAATTCAGATCAGCCAAGATTTTTGGTTTATATTTCTTCAACAATATCTTTTTTTTTTTTTTTTTTAAATTTTACACAATATCTTTTTAATAAATAAATAAGTGTAAATACATTTTTTTTCTCTTTTTTTTTACTCCTTTTTTTAAAAAATTGTGTTTCTAAATTCAGATCAGCCAATTTTTGGTTATATTTTTTCAACAATATCTTGTTTTTTTTTCTTTTTTCAAAATTTCACACAATAATTTTTTAAAATAAAATAAATAAATAAGTGTATATAATTCTTTTCTCTTTCTTTTTTTTTACTTCTTTTTCATTAAATTTTGGTTCCAAATTCAGATCAGCCGAGATTTTTTGTTTATTTTTTTCAGCAATATCCTCTTTTTGTCTTTTTTTAAAAATTTCACACAATTTTATTTTTATTTTTTAATGAATAAATAAATACCTGTAAATACTTTTTTTTCTTTCTTTTTTAACTTCTTTTTCGTTAAATTGAGTTGAGCCAAGTTTGTTTCTTTTTTCTTTCAACAATATATTGTTGTTTTAATTTTTTTTAAATTTCACACAATAGTTTTTATTTTTTTAATAAATAATAAGTGTATATACTTCTTTTTTTTCTTTTCTTTTTTTACACCTTTTTCATTTAATTGTGGTTAATAATTTAGATCAGCCAATATTTCTGGTTTCTTTTTTTGTTTGTATTTTTTCAACAATATCTTCTTTTTTTTCTTTTTTTAAAATTTCACACAATATTTTTTGATAGATAAATAAGTGTATATACGGTTATCATCTGCTTTTAAAATAAATTGTTATTTGCTTCGTTTGCAGTGGGACGATATGTGGTTTTAATTCACTTGGTACACTTGTTAATACTTGGTCACAGAATTAAGAAAATAGTTTAAATAAAAAAAAATTATATTTTTTCTTTTTCGTTTTCTGTTTTTTTTTTTTTTTTTTTTTTTTTTTTTCAAAAAATGTCGGTCATTTAATTCTTTTAAATTATTTTCCGTGAAACTCTGTTTTCCTTCAAAAATTCCCTGAAAAACAAATAGAGGAAATTTCAACAAGAAACAAATTGTTTTTTTTAACAGATTAAAAAAATAAAATTAATAACAACTTATTACAAACCAGTGGTTCAATAAAACAAGCATGATGACGTGACGTCACCTTGACCGATACCTTCCCGAACAAAATGGCGCCGTTAACACAGACATAGACGCCATTATGAAGATTTTCCGTCGTTAAGATCCGCCATTTTGATTTGTGTTATTATTGTTTTGTTATTACAGCATTTGTTACAAATACATTTCCCGCATCAGTGTTATTATTTATACATTTATACCTCCATATAGATATCTATAATGGTTGACAATAACATAGTCTATATCAGAGGTATAAAATATGGACGTATCTTTTTATTATTTTACCTCTGTAATAGAAAGTTTGACTTTGCGCATGCTCATTAGCAAAAAAGAAATTATGGGACTTCCGGTTTTGATTTTTATGTCTTTTTTTTTGCGAAATGTTTTAACTAATTTTTTGTATTCTAATTACACTACTTTAACAAAAAAATAACAGTTTAAGGCGTGTGTATTGCAATGAACAGGATTTTAAAGCAATGTCTTCTTTTTTTCCTGCAATAATAATAATAATAATAATAATAATAATAATAATAATAACGAAGATGATTTTTAACGCAAAAGATAGGCAATTAAATATATACACAAGAATCGAGAAGATTTATGAAAATGTGAATTTTTTATGATAATGTGTAAATACGTATGTATCTCTATATATTTATTCTTTACGAAATACTATAAAATTATAAAGTGTTTGTTACTATTGGTTTCAAAGCAACGTAGTTATCGCTTATCTTCAGAACAAATCGTTACTTTGTGTTGTTCTGTCTATAAAAACTGTTAATGTTGAAAAATAATTATGATTACTATTCTAGGAGATATAACAAAATAGCTGGCATCTATATGCTGTCAAAATTATGAAGAAAGTGTTTATAAAAAATACTGCTCGTTTGCTTTAAAGATTACTATAGTTATTTGATTTATGTTCCATAAGATGTTTTAGTGTCTATGTTTAATCTTTTAACCAAATTAATTTAAGAAAAAATTAAATCATAATTTAAATAATTATGAAGTTGTCTACAATATAATTTATTTTTAATAGCTTTATTTATCGATGCTTTGTCAAAGTCCAGTAATTTTTAAAATGTTTTTTTTATATATATTTATGAGCAACTAATTTAGAAGCACAAGCGAAATCTTAACAACTATGGATAATTCTTAATATTGTAATACGTGTTTAAAGTATGAGAGTAGTATATGTTTATGAAAGTATGGAGATATTAAATGATTGAACGGAGTTATAAAAAATGAATATTGATATAGGTAAATATTTTTAAAAGATGTATTAATTCTGGTCTTTGATTGAAATATGAATAATAAATAGTTTATTTAAATAAGCAGTTTGAAGAAGGGGATAGCCGTTTCTATAAAATGCAATGTATATCTTTCATTTTTTCGTAATTACTTTTTGTTTCTGAATATATTTTCTAACTTTTGATATATTCTTCAATTGATATCCTTTTTTTTCTTTCTTTTTTGAAGATAAGATATTAAAAAAGGATATTGTCTTTTTTATTTGATTTTTTTACTTTCTTAAATATCTAATAATATCTCACGGTTATTATTTATTTATTTTTCTGTTTTTGATATTTTAAAATAATTTATACAAAACTGTTTTTTTCAGTTGTGGCAAGATTATTTAGGCTCCAAAGTCTTGGCGAGTGAGATACGTTTTAATCTCAGTTTATCCTAATGTTAATAAAAGTGGACAATGATTTTTAACGCAAAAGATAAGTAATTAATTATATACACAAGAATCGAAAAGATTTATGAAAATGTGTATTTATGTATGATCATATGTAAATACGTATGTATCTATGTATTTATGAAATACTATAAAATTAAAAAGTGATTGGTACCATTGGTTTCAAAACAGCGTATTTTAGACTTGCCCGTACGAATTAATAGTAATATTGCTAAGTTTTTTTTTCTTTCAGCGTAGATAAACAAATAAATAGATACGTTCGTTTAATTTCTTATCAAATAATACAATTTCAAATTAGAATAACTAAAAAGAAAGGCTGTGTGATTAGTATTTAATACTTAATTATTAACATTGTAGGTTTTTAAGTCAATTTTATACTTACTTCTATTTACATATATATGATGATGGTAGCTGGAGGAGTAACTATTCTTCTAAGTTTCCTGAAATAGTCTATTATGCTTCAAACTAAATATTCGTTATTTTTTCTTCTCAATATACTTTTTGCTCTGTGACTTTCAGAATAAGAGGACACATTGAGCTCTGTAAATTACGACTATTGTACATAGATAAATATAGATATTTATATATGTATATATAGTTTCTCTTTGTTAGTGAATGTTTGATTCTTATATAACTTTCTTATGTCAATAGGTTAAAGTATTTTAAATACTGTAATGAAATTAATCCTTTTTATTGTTTATATATATAAAATTAAACATAGTCACTATAAATACTAAACGGTTTTTTTTAACTGAAGTGGAACACAGTTAAATTATATTTGAATTTATTCTAAGTAAACAACTACCTTGTTCCTCTTATATTGTTCTTATATGTATGTATTTAATATGTTTTGGTAAATTTTTGTTCCTTATGCAAATATCTTGTGTATAAGTATCAACAAGTCTACATTAGAAAATATTTTTAAAAAATTATTACCTCTTTATACTGTTTATTCAGTCGTGCATTTGGACACGTCTTTGTCAATATAAAAACTTTTAATCAAAAGTTTATATTGGCTACTGGTCTTTTTACCTGACTTTTCTTGCTAGCTAAATTGATTTGTAGGTTGTTTGTGCTTTAAGCTATCAAGATTTTCCTTTTGTAGACGTAACAATATTAAATATTATTTAGTCTTTATCTTAATTGATTATTCAAACGCTTTACTTTATTAATATTAATATTATTAATTAATCATGAATCAAATGTCGTTTGTAGATGTTTAAAATATCTTCTTTCTTAATATCTTTTCACGTTAAAAATAGTTCTCTTCGGAAGATAAACTTATATTTTTGAAGGATCTTTTTTAAAAAGCTCAGAACTTATTTTTACTACGTATACAACGGACGTATATATATATAAATTAGTCTATTTTTAATTGTTTATTCAAATCTTTTACTTAATAATTATTAATACTAGTAATTATCCATGATTAAAAATGTCGTTTTTTAAAAGAAATATCTTAAACAATTAATCAAATAATTATATTAAATAAAATAAATTAACATTAAATAAATTAAATAATTAATTAAATAAATATCTTTAAAATATCTTTTTTGTCTAAATTTCTTTTAACGTTAAAAATATTTCTCTTCGCCAGACACACTTATAAATTAGAAGGATTTTTTTTAAAAAACTCAGAACTTTTTTTTACTACGTATAGACTCAAGATATACAACGGACGTATATATATATATATATCTATATATATGTATCTATATATGTATCTATATATACATATATGTATATATATATATTACTTTTTGGGCTTTAAAGAAAACTTGATGTTGTTGAAGGTATAAAAATATAGACAATGTTTTTTTTTAGGGATAAAAATAAGATGCTTCTAATTTTAATGAGTTCTGTTTGCTGTTTTTTGTTGTTTTTTCTTTTTTTGTAAATTCTGTTGATAATGGAATCAAATATTTTCTTTGGTCTCTTCTTCACTCAAAGACTGTTTCCGGATTCGGAAGAACTTGAAATGAATATGCTTCTTCAAGAAGTAATCTTGCTGGCGTCGTATCTTCCGTTTTTCTTTCTGTACAACGCACATCACCGGATATGAAGTGGCACCTGTTAAATAAATATAATTATAATTACTAATTAAGTAAAAAAAAAATAGTTGAATAAATATTATCAGGTAAATATTTTTACCATACAAATGCATTGGAAATGATTTTTACTATAAAAATGTATTGGAAATAATATTTACTATAAAAATGCATTGGAAATAATGTTTACTATAAAAATGCATTGGAAATCATTTTTACAATGAAAATGCATAAAAAATGATTTTTACTAGGAAAATTCACTGCACATGATTTTTTCTATAAAAATGCATTGGAAATGAGTTTTACTATAAAATATATTGGAGATAATTTTTACAGTTAAAATTCATTGGAACTGATTTTTTACTATAAAAATGCATTGGAAATGAGTTTTACTATAAAATATATTGGAGATAATTTTTACAGTTAAAATTCATTGGAACTGATTTTTTACTATAAAAATGCATTGGAAATGATTTTACCATAAATATACATTTGAAATAATTTTTACTTTAAAAATGTATTGGAAATAATTTTTACTATAAAAATGTATTGGAAATGATTTTTACTATAAAAATGCACTGGAAATAATTTTTACTATAAAAATGCATTGGAAATCATTTTACTATAAAAATGCATCAGAAATAATTTTTACTATAAAAAAATGCATTGGAAATTATTTTTACTATAAAAATGCATTGGAAATGATTTTTACTATAAAATGCATTGGAAATGATTTTTACTTTATAATTAAGCAAACAATTAAATGAACTAACAAATATATACACGCCTAGGTGCGAGTATTTAAGTTTTAATGTAATAAAATATCATATCAAATTAGAAAGACTAATGAAACTAAATAAGAACGCAGATAAAGAGATTTAAAAGAGAGGGGGGTATAATCGAAAAATAGAACAACTGAAACTCACTCTTCCATCACTCACATCTTTCATTGCTAAATTTTCCTATTTTAACTATTTAATTAAAATAGTACGTAAAGAATAGTTATAGTTATTTCTTCTTGTTACTGGATTTCTTTTAAGATTTATCCCCGAGATTGTTGCTCATATTCATTAAGATAAAACCAAATAAATAGAAATCAATAATACTAAACACATATTTATTAAAATCAATTTTATAATATCAATATACAAATTAGCCTTTCTATTCACAATGTAAACTGCAATTTGTTGAATATATATATATATATATATATATATATATATATATATATATATATATATATATATAATTGCATGTTATTTGTATGTAGATGTGTTTAACAGTATTAGTTATGTAAAACAACTTTATTCATAATTGAGGTTTAAATGAAAATAAAAACATGGAGAATGTTACGTAAATAACTAAGGGAATCATGACTTGAGAAGTGATATATTTTCTGTTACATACAGAAAACACACGCCATCTCTATTATTATAAGATGTTATCAGCTAAATATTCTATATATTGATACACGTGTTCCTTAAAAGTGCGACCGTTTCCATCTTGCAACACCCTCTGGTTAAAAAGGAAACCGTTCAAGAGGAAATACAAAAATGTAAATCCTGATTATCTGGTGTTGCTTATCCACCGAATTCTTATTTATTATGCGAATTATCAGATCTTCTAAATAATGAACCATTCCGTTTTATAAATAAAAAAAAACATAAGAAAAAAATATATCGAAACAGAAAAAATAAAAAAAAGAGAGAGAGAGAGAGAGAGAGAGAGAGAGAGAGAGAGAGAGAGAGAGAGATGGGTAGCGCGGCACGGAAACTATAACGCTAATCTGTTTTAATTGAACATAATGAAAAGTTGAACAGAAGGAAATCAAGAGAAAAGAGTGAGAAGTAGTTAAGTCAAGATTATTATACTTTTTATATATTGAAGTAATTTTAATAGCTCTTAATTAAACATATCAAACGTTCTAATAATTAAGTGATCATACTGTGATATATCCAGATGTCCTGCGCGTATAGAGAGTTAAATCAAGATTGTTATACATTTTACATATTAAACTATTTGGCAATAGCTATTAAATAAACATATCAAACGTTGTAATAATTAAATTATCATACTGTGGTATATCCAGAGGTCCTGCACGTATAGAGAGTTAAATCAAGATTGTTATACATTTTACATATTGAACTATTTGGTAATAGCTCTTAAGTAGGCATATCAAACATTGTAATAATTAAATTATCATACTGTGGTATATCCAGAGGTGCTACTAGTATACAATTATTCATTTGCAAGTGTTTTTGAAAAGAATATCGGCAATTCATTGCAACTATACTTCGGGAGCGGGGCCCTTAGCTATAGAACCCCACTAATTTTATTTATGTCCGAGTGTTAGTGTAGGTCTTAAGGTAGGAATATGCATATACAATTGGACGGAAAGTATTTCCGTTTACCCTAGACAAGGTGTAATAGTTAAAATCGTCGGAAATGTAGTCGTCAACCCGAGTTCTAATCCTGGACGAGACATTGCATTTCACATTGCGCTAATACTCTTGGGAAAGGTATGAATACAACTACTCTCCCTCCAACAATGAATAAAATAGATGGACAGACTGGACTCTTTAACCTGTGCTAGGTAACCTACGAGAAAGAAAACTCTGAATTCAAACTTGCTAAACTCCGCTCAAGAAATTGACATTGTGTCGCATCCTGGGGGCACCGGAATATATATATATATATATATATATATATATATATATATATATATAATATATATATATATATATATATAAAAGCCTCATGAATTATCTGTGTAACATTTTCAATAAAGTTAGTGGTCTGATAAAACTCATAGGTATATTAAGATACCTGTGGGCCGAAATAGATCTATTACCGCAATTTCTTTTGCGATTTTCAAGCCTTTTTCTTTACCATATATATTATTAATATATGCTATATATATTAATATATATATTAATATATTTTTTTACCATATATATTATTAATATATGCTCCCATAAATTTGGTATGAGCTCTCTAATTCGTAATTTAAATTAACTCTCACTACTAAGCATATAAGCAATGATCGTTTCCCTGGAAATCTTATCTCTCAGTGACCGTAAAATACATAAACAAACATATGTACTTAATGGTTTAAAAACACCAGTCCCGCTACAGCTGTCAGTAGATGAGGGAATAAGATATCGGGCTGCCAAAACGGTCAGTCTGAGTTCGAACCTAGCCAAAGATAGTTGTGTCTAGCCACACTGAAGAGGCGTGAAACGCCGAAACACGTGTCTGTTGATGACATATTAGTTATTAATATAATATATATATATATATATATATATATATATCTTTCATCCATACGGCTTTAATCATAAACAGGTCCTCTTTAACAGTGGATAATAAACCTGTCTACACCTACGAGGGTGGCCGAGGTCACCAAAATAAACAAACACTGACCACCACACATCAAACATCAAACAAGCCACTCCTGACCCAATTAAAAATCTAGAAGTCACACGCACAGTACCGTGATACAGACACGCGCCCACACCCACACAGTATATGTAAACACACACATACATATACATGTATACACATACAGTCATACACACAACGCCCATGAACCCCTCCCTCACATATATAAGAGCATCTAAAAAACAAACTACCTCATAGAGGTTCTTCACGGAACGAATGAACATGCTACTATCAAACACACTCGCCTACCCGGATTTTAACAGCATGTTAAACCCACTATAACACTTGAACATTTATAACTCTTCTATAATGCTCCCTTTCTAATAATGCATCAACAATTTCTTCAAATAAGAAATTTTCTCCTGAAGATGACCGAAGGTCGAAACTAGTTGAGATTAAACAACATACAAGAAATATTCCTGATTGTCTTAATAATAATTTTTTGTTCACACTATATATATATATATATATATATATATATATATATATATACGTAAAGAAATAACAAAAGACTTAGAGATTTAGCGTTATAGTCTATTTCAGGGAGCTTAGACAAATAATCTAAATCTCCCGACTCATCAGATGCGAATGATGAAATTTTTATTACTTTAAAGGCATTGAAAACAGATTTTATTTATATATATTTTTTATTTTTTAGAATTTATAGTGAAACTGCCAGCATAAATATTTTTCTTTTTTTGCAACCTCAAGGATTTTCATTTGGAATTCATATCACAGGACTATAAAATTCTAAAAAATAACAAAAATATATTAAAAAATCTGTTTCAAATGCCTTTAAAGTATAAAAATTCATCATTCGCATCTGATGAGTCCCGATCTCTTCGTTTNATGCGGGCATCACATCCTCTAAATTAATGAACCATTCCGTTTTTATTAAAAAAACATAAGAAAAAATATATTCGAAACAGAAAAAATATAAAAAAGATAGAAGATAGATATAGATAGATAGATAGATAGAGAGAGAGAGAGAAGAGAGAGAGAGAGGAGAGAGAGAGAGAGAAGAGAGAAGAGAGAGAGAGGAGAGAGATGGGTAGCGCGGCACGGAAACTATTAACGCTAATCTGTTTTAATTGAACATAATGAAAAAGTTGAACAGAAGGAAATCAAGAGAAAAGAGTGAGAAGTAATTAAGTCAAGATTATTATACTTTTTTATATATTGAAGTAATTTTAATAGCTCTTAAGTAAACATATCAAACGTTATAATAATTACATTATCTTTACTGTGGTATATCCACTGGTCCTGCAAGTTTAGAGCGTTATTAATCAAGGATTATTATACTTTTTACATATTGAACTATTTGGCAATAGCTCTTAAGTAAACATATCGTATAGAGAGTTAAATCAAGATTGTTATACATTTTACATATTGAACTATTTGGCAATAGTTCTTAAGTAGGCATATCAAATATTGTAATAATTAAATTATCATACTGTGGTATATCCAGAGCTCCTGCACGTATAGAGAGTTGAATTAAGATTGTTATACATTTTATATATTGAACTATTTGGCAATAACTCTTAAGTAAACATATCAAACGTTGTAATAATTAAATTAGCATAATGTGGTATATCCACAGGTCCTGCACGTATAGAGGGTTAAATCAAGATTGTTATACATTTTACATATTGAACTATTTGGCAATAGCTCTTAAGTAAACATATCAAACGTTGTAATAATTAAATTATCATAGTGTGGTATATCCAGAGATCCTGCACGTATAGAGAGTTAAATCAAGATTGTTATACATTTTACATATTGAACTATTTGGTAATAGCTCTTAAGTAGGCATATCAAACATTGTCATAATTAAATTATCATACTGTGGTATATCCACAGGTCCTGCTAGTATACAATAATTCATTTGCAAGTGTTTTTGAAAAGAATATCGGCAATAGTATTTCATTGCAACTATACTTATTGAGCGGGGTCCTTAGCTATAGAATCCCACTAATTGTATTTATATCCGAGTGTTAGTGTTGGTCTTAAGGTAGGAATATGCATATACAATTGGACGGAAAGTATTTCCGGTTACCCTAGACAAGGGGTAATAGTTAGAATCGTCGGAAATGTAGTCGTCAACCCGAGTTCTAATCCTGGACTAGACATTGCATTTCACATTGCGCTAATACTCTTGGGAAAGGTATGAATACAACTACTCTCCCTCCAACAATGAATAAAATAGATGGCTAATACTCTTGGGAAAGGTATGAATACAACTACTCTCCCTCCAACAATGAATAAAATAGACTCTTTTAACCTGTGTTAGGTAACCTACGAGAATATATATATATATAATATATATATATATATATATATATATATATATATATATATATAAAGCCTCATGAATTATCTGTGTACATTTTCAATAAAGTTAGTGGTCTGATAAAACTCATAGGTATATTAAGATACCTGTGGGCCGAAATAGATCTATTACCGCAATTTTTTTGCGATTTTCAAGCCTTTTTCTTTACCATATATATTATTAATATATGCTATATATATTAATATATATATTAATATATTTTTTTACCATATATATTATTAATATATGCTCCCATAAATTTGGTATGAGTTCTCTAATTCGTAATTTAAATTAACTCTCACTACTAAGCATACAAGCAATGATCGTTTCCCCGGAAATTTGATCTCTCAGTGACCGTAAAATACATAAACAAACATATGTACTTAATGGTTTAAAAACACCAGTCCCGCTACAGCTGTCAGTAGATGAGGGAATAAGATATCGGGCTGCCAAAACGGTCAGTCTGAGTTCGAACCTAGCCAAAGATAGTTGTGTCTAGCCACACTGAAGAGGCGTGAAACGCCGAAACACGTGTCTGTTGATGACATATTAGTTATTAATAATATATATATATATATATATATATATATATATATATATATATATCTTTCATCCATACGGCTTTAATCATAAAACAGGTCCTCTTTAACAGTTGATAATAAAACCTGTCTACACCTACGAGGGTGGCCGAGGTCACCAAAATAACAAAACACTGACCACCCATCAAACATCAAACAAGCCACTCCTGACCCAATTAAAAATCTAGAAGTCACACGCACAGTACCGTGATACAGACACGCGCCCACACCCACACAGTATATGTAAACACACACATACATATACATGTATACATATCATTCACATATACACATGAACCTCCCCTCTCACATATAAGAGCATCCAAAAAACAAACTACCTCATAGAGGTTCTTCACAACGAATGAACATGCTACTATCAAACACACTCGCCTACCCGGATTTTAACAGCATGTTAAACCCACTTATAACACTTGAACATTTATAACTCTTCTATAATGCTCCCTTTCTAATAATGTATCAACAATTTCTTCAAATAAGAAATTTTCTCCTGAAGATGACCGAAGGTCGAAACTAGTTGAGATTAAAAAACATACAAGAAATATTCCTGATTGTCTTAATAATAATTTTTTGTTCACACCATATATATTATATATTATATATATATATATATATATATATATATATAGTAAAGAAATAACAAAAGACTTAGAGATTTAGCATTATAGTCTATTTCAGGGAGTTTAGACAAATAGTCTAAATCTCCCGACTCATCAGATGCGAATGATGAAATTTTTTATTACTTTAAAGGCATTTGAAAACAGATTTTTATTTATATATATTTTTTATTTTTTAGAATTTTATAGTGAAACTGCAGCATAAATATTTTCTTTTTTTTTGCAACCTCAAGGATTTCATTTGGAATTCATATCACAGGACTATAAAATTCTAAAAAAATAATAAAAATATATAAATAAAAATCTGTTTTCAAATGCCTTTAAAGTAAAAAAAAATTTCATCATTCGCATCTGATGAGTCGGGAGATTTAGAATATTTGTCTAAGCTCCCTGAAATAGACTATAACGCTAAATCTCTAAGTCTTTTGTTATTTCTTTACTTATACTAGCAATTATATGCACCCTTCGGGTGCAAGTATTTAGGTTTTGATGTAATAGAATATTGTATCAAATTAGAAGCTATTTAGAAAATGATAAGGTATAATCGAAAAATAGAACAGCTTTAAATCTAACTATTCCATCATTTTCCATCACTTCCGTCTTTCATTTTTCCTAATTTATCTATTTAGTTAGATTATGAAGTATTTAATAAAATTACAGTTCTTTCGTATTGTTTATAGGTTTCTTTTAAAATTTATCCCCGAGATTTTTGCTCAGATTCGTTAAGAGAAAACCAAACAGTTAGAAATCAATAATACTAAGCATATATTTATTAAAATCAAATTCTTAAATATTAATATGCAAATTAGCCTTCTCGTTCACAGTGTAAACTGCTATTTTGTTGAATATATAAATATACTTGCATGTTATTAGTATGTAGATTAATCCAACAGTATTAATAAGGTATAACAATTTTATCAATAATTAAGGTTTAAATAAAAATGAATTCATGGTGAATGTGACGTCAATAACTAAGGGAATTGTGACTTGAGTAGTAATATAGTTTCGGTTACAGACAGACAAACACACAATCTCCATTATAATAAGATATTTGCTCTGTGACTCTAACATTAA
>CM042180.1:48661744-48679244 GCA_023376005.1 Doryteuthis pealeii | reverse complement strand
GTTTATATCTATCTATCTATCTATCTATCAATATATGATGTCGGTATCAACCTGACAACGAGGGAGTCTATCCCGTTTTCAATAGCGCTAGACCAAGGAGATTATTTTAGCATCTGAGGTGGAATGCCACGCCTATCATCAGCTCCTTACTTTACCGCACAGATCCCACTGCTACTCATACGCTGAGTGGGCGGGGGCCGATATCGAACTAGGAACCCTGTGGTTTCTAGCTGAACACTCTACCGACTGAGCTAACCGGCCTCTCGAATATATATATATATATATATATATATATTATATATATATATATATACATATATATATATACATATATATATATATACATATACACATATATACATATATACATATATATATATACATATACATATATATTATCGTATATATATATATTATATATATATATATATATATATATATATATATATATCAAACATCAAAGACAGCCAATGAACCACCATGGTAGACAGAACACCACCTGAGCCCCCCCCTAAAAATACAGACAAGGAAATAAGTCAGAATATCACAAAACTTTGAGAAAGAGGGAGCACCTCGAAATATTGGTAGAACAATATTCATCATTTTGTTTCTGATCTTCATTTTTGTTTCATGCTTCTAAAACAACCAAAACTTATATATCTATATATAATGGAGATTCAATCTTTATTTGTTTGTAACCGAAACTTCTTTACTGTTTACGTCACAGTAATGTTAGGAATTAAATAACTCTATCAACGGGTAGTTATTTTCTTGTTAATATTATTACATAAAGTATTGAAAAGCTGTATTATTTATATATGCCCTGAAGGGCGTATGATAGAAAGGATGATCTGTATGGTTTTTAAAACAAGCTTTGATAAATGTATTCCCTGTATGATTGAGTTATATATCGTTTGTTTCATTTTAATATATATTTAAGATTATTGAACGCAGAGAGTTTTACAGAAAAATTATTTACAAACAAGAAATCATCATATAATCTTATAGATTAACCTTTGCATACAAATCAAACATTATATAAAGTTTGTGATTGTCATCATTTAATCATCTACAGTAATACACACACACACACACACACACACACACACACACATATATAATATATATATATATATATATATATATATATGTATTATTCGGTGTGTAGAAACAGTCTGTTCTATGTTCTACACACCGAACAATTCTTTACCGAAATTCACTTGTCATTATTATCTTCTATAATTATCGAATTTTATGCGATAAACGCATTGTAATTGTCTTCAAGCAAAAATATAAATATTAATATATACTTTATCAAGAATGCTTCTAAAAAAACAAAAAAATCCAAAAAATTCTTATATATATATATGTATATATAAACTTGTTATAATTGAATAATCACGACAATATATATATATAAAGATATATCTAATTAGTCAGATAAACCTACTAAAAACTCTAAGAGTCGGATCTTAGCCCTGAAGAGCATTAAGCGAAACTGTTAGTAGGTTTATCTGACTCATTAGATTTATCTTTATTATTTGCTCTACTTAGGTATTGAGCACTTTTTACTTATTAGCTTTAGTTTCCTGGCGGTTTTGTATGAATATATATATCTTATATATATATATATATAATACATATAAATTGTTTTTTCTTTTGGCCAAATATTGTACCAATAGATTATTTTTTGTTGGTACGATTATCTTGGTCTTTTCTTTTTTCCAAAAGTTTTTTTTTCTCCCCGGGTAATTTTTGGTAGTATATTTTTTACAATCAAACTATTTGCTGTTTTTTTTTTTATCACCGCGAGGATTTACCAACAAGTTTGGTATGTTATATATATATATATATATATATATATATATATATATATATATACCCCAGCTGGAGGGAGAAGAGTTGGATTCATACCTTTCCCAAGGTATTAAAACTATGGGAAATGTAAACAGCCTCGTCCAGGATTTAAACTCCTCTTGACGCGTACATCACCTATGACCTTAACAATACTCTTAACACAAGATTATTAATAAGGGGGTCAGTCAAAAAGTAATGCCATTTTCTTTATTTTCTTTATTTCATGCGGAGTTTTTTTTGTAAACTAAGTCTTTCATTGACACCCTAACGAGACTCAGAGCAAGAATCCGACCAGTAAGACCCAACTTGCCAATCGACAATGCTCTCCTTCTGCATGACAATGCGCGGTCAAACACAAAAACCATCAGGACAAGGGATATAATCGCCACATTCGGATGGACAACTTTACCGCTTCCTCCATACTCACCAGATTTAGCGCCTTCAGACTATCATCTCTTCCGCCCCATGAAATAGGGTTTAAGAGGCAAACATTATTCCAGTGACGATTAAGGGAAATCTGTTTTGAAGAAGTGGTTCAAAGCACAGTCAACAGAATTTTACAGGGCAGGGATACATGATCTCATTCGAAGGTCATACATGGCTATTGAGAGAAGCAGTATCTGGAGAAGAAGGGATGCGACCAACAGAGGACCAGCTTCATTATGATGTAAGATACATGCTCCTGTGTTGGTAATTATACCTGTCCTAAACAAAATGACATTACTTTTTGACTCACCTATGTGGAGAAGTAGGGATGTGATCCATAGAGGACTAGCTTCATTTTGATATATGATACATGTTCCTGTGTTGGTAATTATACCTGTCCTAAACAAAACGACATTACTTTTCGACTCACCTACGTGGAAAGTAGGGATGTGATCCACAGAGGACCAGCTTCATTATGATGTAAGATACATGCTCCTGTGTTGGTAATTATATATGTCCTAAAAAATGACATAACTTTCTGATTCACCCTTGTATATAGATTTTTTTAAATCAAAGATTCGTTGATTAAACTAAGGTGAATGTAATATTAACTTTAAATCATGCCTTGAAATTTTCTTTAAAAATTTTAATGTCTTCCTTGGTCGAAGATTTTCAAAATTCCTTAAAGCATATTACTGTAATTTGTTAATTATTAAAACAATATAATTTATCTAATCATATTCAGATCGTACAAGACATGACATTATAATCAAAATTTAATAACTTCATTGGCAATTGAATTTGTGAATTATAACCCTAACGGAGAAACGAATTTCTTATATTTAAGAATGTGCAAATATAGTGACGGCTCGAAAGAAGCATTACAATCTTAAATGTATGCGACACATGGTTAGTTTCTTACGTAAAGATAACAGGTTTGAATTCAGTGCTTTCCTTCTCATATACTAGTTGCCTAAGCGTTGGAGGCGTGTAGTATATATATATATATATATATATATATATATATATATATTATATATATATATATATATATATATATTTATTGAACAATTTAAAAAAAACAAAGTTTCAAATGAAATGAGTGATATTTATTCAGCCAACACTGCAGTGTTTCAATCTGTTTAATAGATCTTCTTCAAGGATTTTTTCAGCCCTGATGAAGATCTACTAAACAGATTTAAACACTGCAGCGTTGGCTAAATAAGTATCACTCATTCTATTTGAACCTGTGTTTTTTCAAATTTTTCACTGTATTACACACACACACACACACACACACACACACATATATATATATATATATATATATATATATATATAATTATGTGTGTGTGAAAAATAAATAAAGGAAATAAAATGTTGAATGGATATAATTACTTATTGGAATATGGAATTATTTATTGGAATATATATCCATTCAACATTTTCTTTCCTTTATTTATTTTCTGAACATAATGTCGGATTCACTTCCATTTTTCAACTTACACACACACACACACACACACACACACACATATATATATATATTTGTGAATAAAAAGGCCTTAAATACCATGGGTATCGTAGTTATGGTCCATAACCACGATACCCATGGTATTTAAGGCCTTTTTATTCCCAAATAACTTTGCTCTGTTTACAATAATTAAACATTGAGCTCTCATACGGAACCTGAACTCTACTACAACTACTGGTAGAGAATTAGGACCCACCTAGAATCACATTGTACCAAGAAACTTGGTACCACACCAATATATATATATATATATATATATATTATATATGTGTGGTGTGTGTGTGTGTGTGTGTGTGTGTGTGTGTATACGTATCTTTACCAAACACTCCGCACAAGCAGGATGCGACACAAGTTAAATTTCTTAAGCGAAGTTTAACAGGTTTGAATTCAGAGTTTTCTATCTCCTAGACAGGTTGCCTAACTAATATGACAGAGCCCTGTCTGCCCTACTATTTACCCATAGGTGGAAGGAGTACATTTGGATTCATACCATCCCCAAGGATATCGGTGCTACGTCAAATGCAAACTGCCTTGTCCAGGAACTGAACTCAGGTCGACAAATTCGTCAATGAATAATACTTACTTGTTTAACCAAACTGTGTTTCAATCATGGAGATTGTCATACCCCAGAAAGAAAAAAGAACTCATTATTCGGGTTAGCTTTTATATACGCTAATACCCTTGGCAAAGGTACGAATCCAATTCTCCCTCCAGCTATGGGTAAATAGAAGGGCAGACTGGAGTCTTTAACCATGTTTAGGTCTAGAAGGAAAACTCTGAATTCAAACCTGTTAAACGCCGCTTAAGAAATTGACCTTGTGTCGCATCCTGCTCGTGCGGAGGGGTTAGTAATATATATATATATATATATATATAATATATATATATATATATATATTATTTAATTTGTTAATTATTAAAACAATATAATTTTTCAAATTACATTCCGATCGTACAAGACATGACATCATAATCAAAATTGAATAACTTCATTGGCAATTTAATTTGTGAATTATAACCCGAACGGAGAAACGAATTTGTAGGTTTTCTTACATTTAAGAATGGGCAATATATAGTGACGGCTCGAAGGAAGGTTTTTCATTCTATACATATATAAATGTTAACGTTGTAAAAAATGGACACGACAATACAAGTTCAGATCCTGGACGAGGCTGTTTGGATTTCACATAGTGCTAATACCCTTGGGAGAAGTATTCTTCAAACTACTCTCCTTTTAGCTAAATGTATGCGAAAAATTGTTTAATTTCGCAAAAGAAGTTCAACACGTTTGACGTCAGTGTTTTTCTTCTCCTATAGTAGTTGCCTAAGTGGTGCAGGCGCGTCGTCTCACTCTCTCTCTCTCTCTCTCTCTCTATATATATATATATATATATATATATATATATATACACTCTCTCCCCTACCTCTGACCAATACACGCACACACACGCACACACACAACCACACACGTAAAAAATGCACAATGTTTCCTTTCGATACACACACCTACACCGTCCCATACCCACGCCATAAAAAAGTATTTGACGTCATATTTCAAAACCGTCCCTTTTTACAAACCTTAACATTTTTTAAACAGACTGAATAACAATAACTACCACTCGCTGTTCTGTGATAAATAATTTCTTATCACCTTCCATATACCAACATATACCAACAAATGCCCTGAAGATGATCTAATTAATAGATCGAAACACTGCAGCTTCGGCCAATAAACTCACCACTTAACCCATTTAAACCTGTGTTTTTTCATTTTTCCTAATATACTACACACACACACACATATATATATATAATATATATTATATATATATATATATATATATATATATATATATATATATAAATATAATATATATAATATAATATGATATAATAAATATATAAAGGTTTTACATATCTGTTTATTTGATGACAAAGGAACAGTCACAATTTGAAACAACGTCACCTGAAGATTGTTTGCACTTATGCATGCATGAAACCGAACGGTTGTGACTGTTACTTTGTCATCAAATAAATAGATATGTAAAACCTTCATATATTTATTTTATTATATTATATAACAGCTCTATTTTATATTCAGCACTCTTCCAATAATAATGCATTTTGACACACCGTTCCAGTAAAAGCTGAAACAGTGACAATCCCACTATATATATATATATATATATATATATATATATAGATAGATAGATAGATAGATAGATAGATAGTTTTCCAAACCCTCCCCACAAGCAGGATGCGACACAAGATCAAGTTTAACAGATTTGAATTCAGTTTTCCTTCTCCTAGACAAGTTGAAGAGTTGAAGATCCCAGTCTGCCCTACTATTTACCCATAGCTGAGGGTAGTATAGTTTGATTCATACTTTTCCCAAGGGTATTATCACTATGTGAAATGCAAACAGCCTAGTTCAGGAATTGAAATTGGATTGGCGAGTTCATTCCTAACTGTAATTTGTTAATTATTAAAACAATATAATTTTTCTAATCATATTCCGAACGTAGAAGACATGACATTATAATGAAAATTTAATAGCTTCATTGGCAATTGAATTTGTGAATTATAACCCTAATGGATAAACGAATTTGAAAGGTTGCTTACATTTAAGAATGGACAATTATAGTGACGACTCGAAAGAAGATTTACAAAATATACATATAGTTATTAAATAATCTTAGCTTAGATGTGGCACAAGGCCAGAAGTATGGGGCGCCCAATGAAAATTTAATCTTGGACAATTTTGGACTGTCTCTTTTTTACCTTAGGATGTTGCAAGTTGATAACGGTCGTACAATTAAGGAACACGAGCATTGATATATAGATAAACTATAACTGTGGGGGGGGGAGAAAGACCATAAGGACTCATTGATCGGAAGACTATATAGTTATCTACTAAGCTTAGTTTACGTGTGGCACAAGGCCAGGAATATGGGACACCCAATGAGAAATCGAAGTCACTATTAATGGTATGCAAATCTAGATCGTTAACCATTACACTACGTAAGGTGCCCAATATCTTGGGGTGTTGTAAATTACTTAACTTAGGAGAATCGGACTCACTGTCAATGGTCTGCTAAGCTAATTTTATAACCATTAGGCCACAAGAGGGTCTCTTTTACTAAGCTTAGCATAGATGTGGCACAAGGCCAGGAGTATGGGGCGCCCAATGAAAATCGAACTCATTAACAATGGTCTGCTAACCATTACACCATATGAAGTGCCCACAATCTATACATATATAAAAGATGCGTGCGGTGGTGTAATGTTTAACGTCGTAGGAAATGGACACGACAAGACGAGTCCAAATAAGTGACAGTTATCTCTAGGCTGCAGGTTCAATCCTTGTCAAGGGCGACAGTAACAGAATAATAATTAACACAACTTAACACTTGTACCCAGTCATGGTTAGCGGAATCACAAGAGTGTACCCCCGTGGATTGAATAAAGGATTGGGTTCAAAGTTCGTGAATGCTCCCGATTACGACATGGAGGTTCCCGAGTTCGATAAAGTTCTCAAGTTTGACGACAAAAAACCTGAAAATTGATAAAATAACATTGAATTTGGTATTTTTAGCAAGCCTGATGCATGATAGTTTGTAACTTTGAAAACTTTGTTTAAATTCATAAACTTTAAAATCAACGGTGAAATCCTTGAAAAACACGTCCAAATTGACATGTCTTGACTATGTTTTGACACAAGTAAAAAAAATAAAATTAAAAACTCTTATACAACGCCTTCAAACTATGAAATTAACGTTCCAACTGTTGTTTCTAGG
The DNA here is from genome assembly GCA_023376005.1 of Doryteuthis pealeii. Taxonomy (NCBI): domain Eukaryota; kingdom Metazoa; phylum Mollusca; class Cephalopoda; order Myopsida; family Loliginidae; genus Doryteuthis; species Doryteuthis pealeii. The sequence goes on along the minus strand of CM042180.1, from coordinate 48,671,630 downwards.
TGTCAAGGTGCCATGCCAGTACAACTTAACTGATAGTTGGTACGGTCGAAACTTTTGGGAACATTTTTAAAATCGCGCTTTGAAAGTTTTTTTTTTTTTTTTACAAGCAAGGGCGCTATTCAAAAAATGTGTGTAGCAACATTGAAAATTGATAAAATGACATTGAATTTGGTTATTTTTAGCAAACCTCCAACGATCTAATAATGCTTTAATAGTTTGCAACTTTGAAAATGTTGTTAAACTTTGAAAATTTTGTCTAAATTCATATACTTTAACATCAAAGATTTAATCCTTGAAAAACACGTCCAAATCGACCTATTTTAACTATGTTTTGACGAAAGTAAAAAAAAAAATTGTAGAACGGAGGGTATATTGGTCGAAACGTTGTAAAGATGACAATAAAGATAAGGACAATAGTCCGAATAATCCAAATATTACAAAAATTATGTACCCATCAAGAATGAATAGAACAATACGAGTGACACCTGAATAGAAACGCACCAGGTGCACTGTGTCCAAGGGCAATCTTGAACGGTTTGAAGCTGATGAAGACAGATTCCTTGTTCGATTCATCACTATGGATGAAACCTGGGTTCATCAGTACCAATCCGAAACCAAAGAAGAATCAAACAGTGGAAGCACACGTCATAGCTACAGTCGAGGGGTTTCTTGAGTCCCCCCACAAAAGAAGTCTTCTACACTGAGTCCCAAACAAAAGAGTTCTTCTACACTGGGATAAAAGCGCTTCAGCGTCGTTGGAGCAAGTGTTCAGCCCTTGAAGGAGACTATGTTGAAAAAATTAATGTCCAAAAATCTTTTATCTCTTTTTGTTTTTCTCATGCTTATAACTTTTCATACACCCCTCGTATGTTTTCGGCTTAAAATAATCCAGGCGGGTTGACATTCCGTTAAAAAAACAACCAACCAACAAATATCGTTTTGTTATATCTAAATTCACATCTCTTGAGTCACAAACAAAATAATTCTTCTACACTGGGATAAAAGCGCTTCAGCGTCGTTGGAGCAAGTGTTCAGCCTTTGAAGGAGACTATGTTGAAAAATAAATGTTCAACAATCTTTTATCTCTTTTAGTTTTTTTCATACACCCCTCGTATGTTTTCGGCTTAAAATAATCCAGGCGGGTTGACATTCCGTAAAAAAAACAACCAACCAGCAATCAAAAAATCTTCTTTTGTTATTATATCTACCGTCACATCTCTTGAGTCACAAACAAAATAATTCTTCTACACTGGGATAAAAGCGCTTCAGCGTCGTTGGAGCAAGTGTTCAGCCCTTGAAGGAGACTATGTTGAAAAAATTAATGTCCAAAAATCTTTTATCTCTTTTTGTTTTTCTCATGCTTATAACTTTTCATACACCCCTCGTATGTTTTCGGCTTAAAATAATCCAGGCGGGTTGACATTCCGTAAATACCAACCAACCAACCAACCAACCAACCAAGCAACAAATCCTCTTTTGTTATTATATCTACCTTCACATCTGATCCATATCAAGCCGCATATTCCCCTCGTATGTTTTCGGCTTAAAATAATCCAGGCGGGTTGACATTCCGTAAAAACCAACCACCAACCAACCAACCAACCAACAAATACTCTTTGTTATTTATTCTACCTTCACATCTGATCCATATCAAGCCGCATATTCCCCTCGTATGTTTTCGGCTTAAAATAATCCAGCGGGTTGACATTCCGTAAAAAAACAACCAACCAAAAATTATGTTTTGTTATTATATCTAACTTCACATCTCTTGAGTCCCAAACAAAAGAGTTCTTCTACACTGGGATAAAAGCACTTCAGCGTCGTTCATACACCCCTCGTATGTTTTCGACTTAAAATAATCCAGGCGGGTTGACATTCCGTAGACAACCAACCAACCAACCATCCAAGCAACAAATCCTCTTTTGTTATTATATCTACCTTCACATCTGATCCTTATCAAGCCGCATATTCTTTTTCTCGGTCTCCCATTTCCAAAACAACCCTTTCTTATTCATACCAATAATGTGCGATCTCGATCGGTCTGGTGTTTTTATCTGTTTTTCTTCTTTTTTCTTTTTTTACCTCGTAAGCCCCATTCTTCGCGGGAAGCTATTTTCCCCCTCCTCTTTCAGTGACCCGAACCCCCGGGCAACCACCCCCCGTCGATATAAAAGCCTGCCCCCTAATTACTTTTTCTTCACTTTGGACCTCTGTTTTGTCCGTTCGTATCGACCGGCTTCGCTAGGGCAATCTTTGCGAATGCTCATTGCGTATTCAAATACAAAGCGGGGCATTTATTTCCAAGGCAATTACCACGTGCAAATGGGATAGATAGATAGATAGATAGATCGATCGATGAGACAGAGAGAGAGAGAGAGAGAGAGGAGAGAAGAGAAGAGAGAGAGAGAGGAAGAGAGAGAGAGAACAGACAGAGAGGTAGCTTTGACTATGGAAATGATATTAAGGAATAGATAGATAGATAGATATATATATAATAATGAGTCAAAGAAAGAGAATGATACAGTGAGAGAGGGTGAGAGAGAGAGAGAGAGAGAGAGGGGAGGTGAGAGAGAAACAGAGAGGTAGCTGAGTATGTAAATGATATTAAGAAATGATAGATACATAGATAGATAGATAGATAGATAGATAGATGAAGAATATTNGCTTGCAGTTGGCTATATTTCACGCTCCGACTCGATCTCACAGGTAGTCTGGTGGGGATTTTCGAAATAAAATGTGATCTAAGTAATTCGAAGTCTTGTGTTATTATCTTTAAAAACTACCAATGACACAGGGCTTCTGATGAAAGAGAAATCCCCAATGGAAGACCAGACACGAAGTCCCCAAGAGATAGTCCAAACGCCTAGAAGAGATGTTAGAAGAATGAGCGAAGATAGAAAAGAAGAATAGAAGAAAGTAGAAGTAATGAAAAGTGTGTACAACATATGGGTAACTAGTTAGGGCAGACTGGACCTCTAACTTTGCTTGATAACCAGTGTTAGGCAGAAGGAAATCTCTAAATTCAAACCTTTTAAACTCTGCTTAAGAAATTGACCTTGTGTCACCATCCTGTCCATGCATTTATTTGCCGTGAAACAACTTCACACAGTGAGACGTCTATGTCATTTTCTTTTTTTGGCGAAAATTTACACGACGATTTACCCATCGCACACCTACGCCCCGAATAAATGAAAAATTAAATGAACCACCATAAAAAAGTTAATTACAGTGTGGGCATTGTCTGCCCTTGTTTGGCCTGAAATAGGGAAGAGATAGTTATCTCCCCTTGTGTTTAAGTTTTTCACCACCAGGTGCTCTGACTATTTAAACAGGCAAGCGCTAAGTTTTGAATCCTCTTTGGTCTCTGGGACTCAACCCACATTGTATTTACCTCGTACCCCACTTGTACGGGTTAGGCACAAAGGCCCTATTAACCTGGGACCACCCAAAAACCGAAGCTCATGGGTGGCAGGTGAACCCACATAGATGGGTTGACATAGGTCTACACCCTTCATGTGTGTGTAGGGGGTTCACCCCTCCCAACCCAACGTAGTAAGTGACATTGCCTTATGGACTCTTCATATCTTCTACATTCATGTATCTCCTTTGTACTTCATTATTGTATCTTATCCCTTAGGGTTAGGTTATGTATCTTGTTTCTTATCTATCTTGTATACGTATTTCTTGTTATATGTATCTTCTCCACGTGCTCATTTGTATTAAAGTCCACTGTTGTAGTTAACATCCTTGTTGGAGTATTGTTTGTCCATATGTGTACCATCCCTAACCCCAACCCTAAACCTAAAACCTAACCCTAAATCCTAACCCTAACCCTAACCCCTAGTTAAAATCAATAGTTTTATTACAATATTATTTATTCATTCTTCCATTAAACTCACCGTAAACTCCAACCCTTACTCTAACCCTAACCCTACACCCTACTAGTTAAAATTAACAGTTTTATTACAAAATTATTTATTTATTAAACTAAGCCTAAACCCAATCCTAACCATAACCCTAAATCCTAACCCTAATCCTACAACCCTCTAGTTAAAATTAACAGTTTTATTACCGAATTATTTATTCATTTTTCCATTAAACAAACCCTAAACCCCAACCCTTACTCTAAACATAAACTCCCCTAGTTAAAATTAACAGTTTCATTACAAAATGTGTGGGTTCTGTTTTTCATGGATCACTCTAATTTTTTCGGACCGATTTGCAAGTTTAGCCATTAAATGACCTGAAAAGAGTTGATATACCGCAAAAAAAAAACAAAAAAAAACAATCAACCAGACAAAATGAGACGTCTGTATCATTTTTGCTTTTTTGCGTAATTTACACGACAATTTACCCATCGCACATTGTGCATAAAACTCACGCGCCGAGAATGAAAACCTGCAATTTTGTGATGTCGACTTTAATGACATTGTTATCCTTTATCGAGAAAAATGAAAACATACAAAAATCTATAAAAGTAAACACGATGAGTGTTATACAAGATATTTTTTATTAGGAAAATATCTAAGATATGACACATCGTTAAAAAGTGCAAGTCAAAAAGGGGAAAACACAATTCAACTCTTACACAACCATGGACAAATGTGACTATAAACATATAATATACACGATTCCCTAACAACTGGTTGCTTATGTTGTTAAAAGCAAGCAAGCAATTATATATATATATATATATATATATATATATCTTATTATAATGGAGATTGTGTGTTTTTCTATCTGTAACCGAAACTATATTACTACTCAAGTCACAATTCCCTTAGTCATTTACGTAACATTCTCCATGATTTTATTTTCATTTAAACCTCAATTTCTAATAAAATTGTTTGACATTATTAATACTGTTAATCATATCTACAAATGAATAATATGCAATTGTATTTATATATATACTAAAATAGCAGTTTACAGTGTGAACAGGAAGGCTAATTTGCATATTGATATTAAAAATTTGATCTTAATAAATATGTGCTTAGTATTATTGATTTTTAATTGTATGGTTTTATCTTAATGAATAGGATAAAAAATCTCTTCAATAAATCTTAAAAGAAATCGATTAACGAGAAGAAATAATTCTGATTTTATTCTTTACTTCCTATTTTAACTAAGTTATTAAATTAGGGAAATTTAGCAATGAAAGACGAGAGTGATAGAAGAGTAAGTTTCAGTTGTTCTCTTTTTCGATTATACACCCCTCTGTTTCAAATCATTTTATCTGCATTCTTATTTAGTTTCATTAGCCTTTCTAATTTAATACAATATTTTATTACATTAAAACTTAAATACTTGCACCCAGAGGGTGCATATATTTACTAGTATATATATATATATATATATTGAAATGAAAAATAAAGGAAAGAAAATGTTGAATTGATAAAATAGGATTTATTTTATTTTATCTTATTATACTGACACGTGTTTCGGCCAGGAGTTTATCCATGTATACATGTATTCTATCTATTATCATTTTAAATACCAAATAAAATAAAATAACAATAATAGAAAAAGTACAACAATTATTGTTAGTATACAAAGAAATAGTGGCCTTCGTCAGAGTAAATCCTTGATGTCTTAAATAAAATCGGTTGAAATACGAAGAATTTCTGAGATGTTCGAAAAAAATAACTTTTCTGAAATCGTTTAAAGAAAGTTTTCTAACGCGACGGAGAAAACAGTTATGTTGACGTCATCGTCGCATGCGACGGATTTTGAAAAGGGAAAAAAATGGCTGGAGAATATAAGGAACAAAGCCAGGTGGAATTTTAAATTTCAAAGGATGAATATATATATATATATATATATAATATATATATATTGTGTGTGTGTGTGTGTGTGTGTGTGTGTGTATTTGGGCTGCATTCTTTCATTTATACATGTGAAATTAAACAAAAGACACATCTCCTGTTTAACAATTTTATTTTTGATCTTTTCAAGTTTTCTGGCCAACATTTTAATATTTCGGTGGAATTCGAGGATAAGTTCACCAAAGTTCAAGTCCCGAGTACTTTCGGCACTTCGAAGTGCCATCATCAGGGGTGATGTGTTCCAGTTTAAAAAAAATATATATATCAATGTAGAAGCTGAACTTTGGTGGACTTATCCAGGAATTCCACCCAAACATTAAAAAGTTGGCCAGAAAACTTGAAAAGATCAAAAATAAAAAATTGTTAAACAGGAGATGTGTCTTTTGTTTAATTCTACACACCACACACACACACACACACACACAACACTATATATATATATATATATATATATATATATATATAATAATATACCAAGCGTGTTGGTAGATCCTTGCGGAGAGAAAAACCCGGCAGAGAGTTTGATTGTAAAAATATACTACCAAACATCAACCAGGAAGAAGACCAAGATATTCGTACCAACAAAAAATAATCTATTGGTATAGTATTTGGCCAAAGAAAAAACAATTTATATGCATATATATGTATAATAGATATATATATATTCATATAACCGCTAGGGAGAAGCCTAATTTGTTAAAAAGTGCTCGATACCTAAAGTAGAGCCAAGTAATAAGGATATCTACTGAGTCAGACGGACCTACTATTAGTTTCGCATAAAGCTCTTCAGGGCTAAAATCAGATTTTAGCCCTGAAGAGCTTTATGCGAAACTAATAGTAGGTCCGTCTGACTCAGTAGATATCCTTATATATATATATATATATATATATATATATATATTCATGCTTTGAAATTTAAAATTCCACCTGGCTTTGTTCCTTATATTCTCCAGCCATTTTTTTTTCCTTTTCAAAATCCGTCGCATGTGACGATGACGTCAACATAACTGTTTTCTCCATCGGGTTAGAACACTTACTTTAAACAATTTCAGATAGTTATTTTTTCGAACATCTCGGAAATTATCCGTATTTCAACCGATTTCATTTAAAACAACAAGGATTTACTCTGACGAAGGCCGCTATTTCTTTGTATACTAAAAATAATTGTTGTACTTTTTCCATTATTGTTATTTTAAAATAATAATATATAGAATACATGTATACATAGATAAACTCCTGACCGAAACACGTGTCAGTATAATAAGATAAAAATAAAATAAATCCTGTTTTATCCATTCAACATTTTCTTTCCTTTATTTTTCATTTCATATATATATATATATATATATATATATATATATATAAGTAATTGGTAATTTGCTTGAAGCATTGTTAAGTATGTTATAATATATTAATGATTTGAAGGCAATTACAATGCGTATAAAAAATTAAAACATAAAGATGTTATTTTTGTCTTATCGATTTCAAAGTAGAAACTTCATCTTCAGAGGTGTATATCAGAAAAATATATATGTTTTTGATATACACCTCTGAAGATGAAGTTTCTACTTTGAAATCGATAAGACAAAAATAACATCGTTTTGTTTTGTTTTTTATACGCATTGTAATTGCCTTCTATTAATATATATTATATATATATATATATATATATATATATATATATATATATATATATATATATATGTTGGACTCTCCTATCGTGACCGATGGATGTGCGTCAGCAGTGAGTTATTTGTTTCTTCGTATGTTGTACATGCTATCAAGAAGACATATTGTGTTTCCTCGAGTGTGATACCAGCCCAGACTATATAGGCACACTGACAAATGAACTTTTCTAAAGCGGGAGTCAGATGTTTTTGTTTTAAAGTTAGACAGAGCTGATCTTGATGTTTCAGTCTATTTTCTTCAGAGCTCTTTAATCTCGCGGAACATGTATTACGCCATTCTTTCCGATTTGATGCTAGATTTGTCCCATGCACTTAGGTTAATATTGAGGCGTTTCAAATTGTCCTTTAAATTATTCATAATAATAATAATAATAATAATAAAAATTAAAAATTAAAAATTAAAAAAATAAAAAAATAAATAAAAATAAAAAATAAATAATAAAAAGCTCGAAAAAAAACTGGAAATTCTGGAAATCAGAGGAAGAATTGAGAACATCTAGAATACTGCATTGCTGCAATCTGTCAGAATACTCAGAAGAGTCCTGGAGACCTGAGGAGACTTGTTGTCACTCAGAGTCCAGTGAAATACCATCAGCTGACGCTGGTGTGAAAAACTCAAAAGGAATAATAATAATAATAATAATAATAATAATAATAATAATAATAATAATAATAATAATAATAATAAGTCTCCTCAGGTCTTCAGAAGAGTCCTGGAGACCTGAGGAGACTTGCTGTCACTCAGACTCTAGTGAAAGACCATCAGCTAACACTGATGTGAAAACTCAAAAGGAGTAAATAATAATAATAATATCGTTTCAGCTAGTATATTAGGTCAGAGACCTGTCAGCTGTTCCTTATAAATATTCATTTTAATTCCACAGAATATTTATAATCATTCCACATATTATCCAACTTTGCCTTGAAGGAGTTTCGAGATTGGGCATTCACTACTGATGAAGGTAGTTTATATATATATATATATTCTGACAACGTGACCGGGGTTAGGGTTTTCGGATTTTCTAAAACCAACTACTTCTGGAATTGGTGTTTCGTCATCAACTATTTGAATGGGAATGCTAACATCGTGTGGCGTATCGTTTTTTAAAACTTTTTCTTAAATTTTGAGTGACGACAGGCGACTTTCAACATCATAAACATTCCTTATTTCCACAAATTTATTTTCCTATGATTTATGATTATTAACCCAGAAGGGCCCTATTGATAGTTTAATTAAAAATCGAAACGCTTTAGCGTCGGCTTTCTATCTTTGACTTAATTTCTTCTTTAATACTTAATTACATTGTCGGATTTTATATCCATTTCTCTTCTGCGCACAGTCTTGAACAATTCGTGGAAACAGCACCCCACAAGAAATCAGCTGTATGGCAACCTGCCCCCCCCCATCTCGCAAACCAACCGAGTGAGACGGACTAGGCATGTTGAACACTGCTGACGAATCAAGGATGAGCTCATAAGCGACATTCTCCTGTGGAAGCCAACACATGGACATGCAACTATGTGAGGATTACTGGTTGCTGCGAGGAAGACCTTACAGGGGCGATGAATGATAGGGAAGGTTAGCGAGAGATTGTCATGGATATCCATGCTACTTGCACGACATGATGATAATGATGATGATGATGATTGATACACACACACACACACACACACACACACACACACATATATATATATATATTCATTTTTTAAAATGAAATGAAGGAAAAATGATAAAAAGGATAAAATACGTAAAAATAAAGAGTAAGAGTGGCCTATTGATGGTATCAGCCATACAGTGAGTGAGCCAATCCTTTTTTCTAGACCAGGGGTATTCTTTTTGCTGAGGTAGGGCGTCACACCTACCTAATCTGTGCTACTTCAACGATTGAGTTGATGGGGACCGGTATCGAACCCGGAAACTTACGATTACTATGCCGGTGCTTAACAGAGAAAGCTAGATATATGTGTATTAAAATTCTTTGTGTCAATTCATTGCTTGTCAGCCAATATGGCTATCCTTTATGAAAAGATCGCCATAGATCCTATCCTCAACAACGTGGAGCTGATATCAAAACGGTTATCGATTGACCTCTCTCCTGACTCCTGTCAAAATCTTCCAACTTTGATGGATATATATATATATATATATATATATCATCATCATCATGTCGCGCAGGCAGCACGGATATCCAAGACGATCTCTCGCCAACCTTCCCTATCATTCATCGCCACAGGGAGCTCCTCTTCGCTGCAGCCAGCATCTTTACATAGCTGGTCGATATAAGTCCTTGCTGGGCGGCCCACACTGGCATGTCCATGTGTTGGCTTCCACAGGAGAACATCACTTACGAGTTCATCCTTGCTTCTCCA
>CM042180.1:48646744-48656744 GCA_023376005.1 Doryteuthis pealeii | reverse complement strand
CTCTGTCTCTCTGTCTCTCTCTCTGTCTCTCTCTATGTCTCTCTGTCTCCCCTCCCCTCTCTCTCTCTCTCTCTCTCCTTCTCTCTCTCTCTCTCTCTCTCGCACACACACGCGCGCTTTGTCTCTCTCACTCTCTATCTTCTGTCTCTGCCTCTGCCTCAGTCTGTCTCTCTTTCTCTTTGTCTGGCCCTCGATCTGTCTGTCTGTCTGTGTATGTCTGTCTCCGTCTGTATCTGTCTATGTCTCTATCTATCTACCTATCTCTCTCTTTCTCTTTCTCTTTCTCTCTCTCTCTCTCTCTCTCTCTCTCTCTCTCTATATATATATATATATATTATATATATATATATATATATATATATTTACATTTTTGCATTTAATCTTTCCTGATTTGGAAGGTATTCCAAAATGACAACGGTGGTACAATTAAGGAACACGAGTATTAATATACAAATTATTATTATTATAAATATATATATACATATATATTTACCAACTCCTCCGCACGAGTAGGATGTGACACAAGGTCAATTTCTTAAGCGGAGTTCAACAGGTTTTGAATTCAGAGTTTTCCTTCTCCTAGACCGGTTGCCTAACCAAGGTTAAAGAGCCCAGCCTGTCCTACTATTTATCCATAGCTGGAGGGAGAGTAGGATTCATACCTGTCCCAGGGTATTAGCGCTAAGTGAAATGCAGTTACCACATCCAGGATTTGAACTCGGGGCGACGAGTCCATTTCCCATGACATTAACCGTTACACCACGCGCTTCCTTAAATATATATATAGATGTAAAAAAACAATTTCTAAAATAAGCAAATAATATATTTTATTGTCTGTCTCTCTGTCTCTGTCTCTCTGTCCTCTGTCTCTGTCTCTCTCACTCTCACTCTCTCTCTGTCTCTCACTCTCTCTCTCTGTCTATCTGTCTCTATCTCTCACTCTCTCTGTCTCTGTCTCTCTATCTCTCACCCTCTCTGTCTCTCACTCTCTCTCTCTATCTCTCACTCTCTCTGTCTATCTGTCTCTGTCTCTCTCTGTCTCTCTGTCTCTCTCTGTCTCTCACTCTCTCACTCTCTCTGTCTCTCTCTGTCTGTTTGTCTCTCTCTCTCTGTGAGTGTCTATCTGTCTCTGTCTCTCTGTCTCTCACCCTCTCTGTCTGTCTGTCTGTCTCTCTCTCTCTCTCTCTCTCTCTCTCTGTCTCTGTCTCTCTAGTTGTTTTTGTTTCAACAAAGATTGACCCCTGATCTGATTGGGTATGTCTCCCTGTTCCAATAAAAATATTTTAAAAAATGGTGTTGCCTATTCATTTTGTAATGTAGTGTATTCTAAGTAAATTTAAGATTCATTTTATTGTTAAAACTAATTTTCTTACTCGTCTCTTCTCCCTCCCTGCCAACGCTCGCTCTCTCTCTCTCTCTCTCTCTCTCTCTCTCTCTCCTCTCTCTCTCTCTTCTCGTTCTTTCTCCTTCTGGTATACCTGAAATATGTTTACTTCGATCATGGACCGGGTACATCTGTTTGGGTTTTATATATATATATATATATATATATATATATATATATATATAATCAATTGTAATATTATGGATGTGTACTCATAACTTAAAGTTTCATGGTTATGCAATCATCAGATGAGTCAAATGGTTAAGATCTTAAAAAAACAGTAGTCAAATGGTTGAGATCTAAAAAAAACTATAAAAAAAACTACTGGTTTTTAAGATCTCAACCATTTGACTCATCTGATGCTTGCATAACCATGAAACTTTAAGTTAGGAGTCCAAATCCATAATATTACCATTGATTATAAATCTGCTCTGCTTTATTAGCATTGAGCACCTTTTCATACCAATACTTTTCTCATTTTCTCATTCATTCTCTATTCATTATATATATATATATACTAGCAAATATGTGCACCCTCCGGGTGCAAGTATTTAAGTTTTAATGCAATAAAATATTGTATTAAATTAGAAAGGCTAATGAAACTAAATAAGAATGCAGATAAAAAGTTTTGAAACAGAGGGAGTATAATCGAAAAATAGAACAACTGAAACTTACTCTTTCATCAATCTCGTCTTTCATTGTTATTTCTTTTAAAAGAGGAAGTAAAGAATAAAATGACAGTTCTTTTTTCTTGTTAATGGATTTCATTTAAGATTTATTGAAGAGATGTTTGCTTATATTCATTAAAATAAAACCAAACAATTAGAAATCAATAATACTAAGCATATATTTATTAAAATCAAATTTTAAATATCAATATGCAAATTAGCCTTCCTGTTCACACTGTAAACCGCTATTTTGTTGTATATATAAATACAATTGCATTTTCTTGTATATATAAATACAATTGCGTGTTTAGATATGGTCAACAGTATTAATAATGGTTAACGATTTTATTAATAATTGAGGTTTAAATAAGAATAAAATCATGAAGAACGTACCGTAAATAACTAAGGGAATTGTGATTTGAGTAGTATACGTGATGCCGTCGAATTTTGAAAGAAATCAGTTATTATATAGCTAATTATATTCAGATAAGCCGGTTTGGCTCAATCGGTAGGGCTACAGCCGAGCAACCGCAAGGTTCCTGGTTCTAAACTGGTCTTCGCTAATTCAGAACATAAGTAGCACAGCTATGTTAATCTTATATGTGACGTAACGTTAGGAACTGACGGTAGGTATGGTTCTCCACATTAGTAGGAGCCGCGAGGTGTACTGGTTAGAGTCTAAGGAAATGAACTCGTCGACCCGAGTTCAATTCCTTGAGGAAGCTACCGTTCACATAGGAGCAGGACAGACTAGCAGTATCTATCTATATCTATCTATATGTCTGTCTCTCCTTCGACGTCTGCCTCTCTGATTCTGTCTGTGTGTATAACTCTCTCCATCTGTCTGTCTGTCTCTCTCCTTCTCTCTGTTTGCCTCTTTATTACTCTTATTCTGTCTCTGTGTGTTTCCCTCTCTATCTCTCTATCCTCTCTCTCTCATTCTCCCCCTCTCTCTCTCTCTCTCTCTCTCTCTCTCTCTGCGTCTTCTGTCCATCTCTCTCTCTCTCTCTCTATATTATATATATATATATATATATCCTTCTGTGTCTGCCTCTATCTCAGTTTCTGTCAGTCAGTCTGATAGCCTGCCAGTCTGTCTGTCTCCCCTTCCCCCTCTCTCTCTCTCTTTCTCTCTTTATCTATCTATCTATCCATCTGTTTTATCTATCTACCTACTTCTCTCTCTATATATATATATGTATATTATATATCCTTCTGTGTCTGCCTGTCAGTCTGATAGTCTGCCAGTCTGTCTGTCTCTCCCCCACCTCTGTCTCTCTCTCCGCCCTTCACTCTCCCAGTCTGTCATTCAATTATTCTGCTTCTGCTTCTGCCTGTCTGTCTGTCTGTCTCTCTCTCCCCCCTTCACTCTCTCTCCCCTTTACTCTCTTAGTCTGTCACTCAATTATTCTGATTCTGCTTATGTTTGTCTGTTTCCCCTCTCTCTCTCTCTCTCTCTCTCTCTCTCTGTCCCCCACCCCCTCTCTCTCTATCTCTCTCTCTCTCCCTTCACCCTCTCAGTCTGTCAGTCAATTATTCTGATTCTGCTTCTGTTTGTCAGTTTCTCTCTCTCTCTTCCTTTACTCTCTCTCCCCTTCACTCTTCTCTGTCACTCAATTATTCTGATTCTGCTTCTGTTTGTCTCTCTCTCTCTCTCTCCTCTCTCTCTCTCTCTCTCTCTGTCCCCCCCCCTCTCTCTCTATCTCTCTCTCTCTCCCTTCACTCTCTCAGTCTGTCAGTCAATTATTCTAATTCTGCTTCTGTTTGTCAGTTTCTCTCTCTCTCTCTCTTCCCTTTACTCTCTCTCCCCCCCTCTCTCTGTCACTCAATTATTCTGATTCTGCTTCTGTTTGTCTGTTCTCCCCCCCCCTCTCTCTCTCTCTCTCTCTCTCTCTCTCAATTCGCCTCCAGTCAGAATATTAACACGCGATAAACATTAATACCTCCATCTGCTCATTGGCTGGTGAGTTTCAGCATCAAGCGAATTATATTCTTATGACAAGAATCTATGAAAACAGCAAATATTGCTAACAACACTTTTTGTATCGCCTCCAGTCACAAACAAAGCGGACTCCTTTGAAGCCTTTCCAGAAAATTTTAAGCTTCATTTCCACAACTTCTTCAGCTGAATGTATGGCCGCGGGGAGGATGGCGCGGACGAGCAGTAAACTTAAAATGTTCTTAAGAGCCAGGCTCACTTAACACAACTTTAATATATTCAGTCAGTCTGGAGATGTATTAGTTTTAATATCTATTTCTTTGCATCCCACGTTGCTCTCATTGCTTTCTTCCTCTCTCTGTCTCTGTCTGTCTGTCTGTCTGTCTGTCTCTCTCTCTCTCTCTATATATATATATGTATATATATATATATATAAAGTGTATGATATCAAGTATTACTTAGATAGGATTCAACCAAAATGCAGAATTCAAGCGTAGATATAAAAATGTGCGTATATATTTTTTTTAAATGTGCGGAGTATTATGAATAAATAAAAAAGTTATATATATATATATATAATATATATATATATATATAAATATAGAGAAGAAAATATTTTAAAAATATAACAAACACAGGATGTTATGATCAGGAAACAATTTTATGTGTCAATACTTAAGCAGTTCGGTATATTGTACCATCTTCAGGACTCTGTTAAGTAATGTTTATGTGAGGGACAAAATGAAAATTGTTAAGTGTATAGTGGATGTGTGAATAATTTCATATTCACACATTCACTATACACTTAAAACAAAACCCAAATTATTTATTCATTTTCCCATTAAACTAACCCTAAACCCTAAACCCCAACCCTAAACCCTCGATCCCCATAGTTAAAATTAACAATTTTATTACAAAATTTGTGGGTTCTGTTTTTTTCTGAGTCACATTAATTTTGACACCTTTGTGCAAGTTCAGCCCAACTGTTAAGGTAGAGCGGTTCCGATATAGGGGATCGATTTACTATAAACTTAAACGTGGAAATAAGCACCCTAAAAACTCAATAAAGAACTTAAGAATTTTTTTTACAATGTCACATCCTACCTTTTTGATTCGGCTATAGTATGTGGCCTACCCAGTTTCAATGTGTCCTACCTCAGTAAGAGTATATTTATAGATATAAGTAGTAGGCAATATATTGAAACTAATCATTTTTCACATTTATTCATTTTCAAGAAATTCAATCATGAGCTGTATATAGTAATTAAGAATAATTAAAAGGAATGTATCCATAATTTACATAAATCAGAGATCTATTTAATTCTAAAACATTCTAAAATTCTGAAATAGGGTTAGGAGTTAGTGTTGGGGGTTACGGTTAGTGTTAGCAGTTATTATATATTATTATAACCTTATAAGATGCTTTAATATGGTAGACCACATACTATAAGAGAGACATGATTTCGTAGGCCACTTTCAAAAGGTAGGCCACATACTATAAGAGAGACATGATTTCGTAGGCCACTTTCAAAAGGTAGGCCACATACTATAAGAGAGACATGATTTCGTAGGCCACTTTCAAAAGGTAGGCACATACTATAAGAGAGAGATGATTTCGTAGGCCACTTTCAAAAGGTAAGCACATACTATAATGGTAACCTTTTTTCTTTTTCACCCTCTTCCAATTTAATGCCGGTAGCCGCCACTAACACGTGAGTAAATGAAATATAAATTCCTGCACATTAGATTTGATATCAATAAGCAAATTCAACGTGTAATAGAGTTTATCAGTGGCATGGGATATCTAATTTGAATGACGATATCAAAAAAGCAGGTTTCTGTTATTCTTTTGCAATTTTATTGCTATATTTTTTCACTCAAGCACACACACACACACACACACACACAACCACACACACCACACCACATATCTATATATATATATTATATATATATTATATATATATATTTGGAGTCATTTGAACAATGTCACCTGAAGATTGTTTGCAATAAAGCATGCATGAAACCAAAATGGTTGTAACTGTTCCTTTGTCATGAAATAAATAGATATGTAAAACCTTTATATATTTATTTTTATTTTTATTATATATATATACATATATAATATAAATATATATATATATATTATATATATATATATATATATGTGTGTGTGTGTGTGTGTGTGTGTGTGAGGTATCCAAAACTTGGTAGTAAGGGATGATTCTATATGTGATTTCTAAGATACACTGTATTATTATTGTATGATCCAGTATGTATAAACACAGTGAATCTTTAAATCACTACAGATAGCTCAATGTATAATAATCTTTTTAGATTATATACAGAGCAATATTTATCTTTGAAAGGAAGGAAAAACTCAACACCGTTATTCCATAATAAATTTATTTCGACCAAAATTGGGGCCTTTATAAATCTAAGTTGATTTAACAAAGCTCCCCAATTCAAGTCTCATCAGATGGAAAATCATCAATAATTTGAATTGCATAACAGAACAATTTTTCTCAATGTAGAATCTTCTCCCCCCAAAAAAAATCTTTTCTTTACAAAATGTATACATTAAAAGACTGTCACCATGGCGACAGGAAGTCAAATGAGAAAAAATATTTTTCAGGGCCAAATTTTTTTTATATGATAGCAGTCAGTCAAATTAACAACTATGAAAATTAAAACTCTGAATAAGTATGAAGCAAAGATAAAAAAAAATATAAAATATAAAAATTATATATATATATATATATATATATATATATATATATATATATATATTTAAAAAAATAGATTATTAAATATTATGATATATAAAGTAAAAGTAAGTAAAGTCGTCGGGGCGGGCTAAAGTCGGTATCAGCCAGTCAGCGAGGGAGTCTATCCCCTTTTCAATAGCGCTAGACCAAGGAGATTGTTTTCAGCATCTGAGGTGGAGCGCCACACATTCCATCAGCTCCTTACTTTACCGCACAGATCCCTGTGCTTCTCATACGTTGAGTTGACGCGGACCGGTACCGAACTAGGAACCTTTTGGTTTATAGCCGAACGCTCTACCGACTGAGCTAACCCGGCCCCATTTATGATATATAAAACATTATTATTATTATTATTAAAAAATACACATAGTAAAACCTTAAAATATAATATATAATATAATGTTGTATAACATTATTAATAAAAATATACACATATCCTACATAATAAATATATAAACACATTTATAAATTTATTAGGGAATAACGATGTTGAGTTTTTCCTTCCTTTCAAAGATATATATATAATATATATATATATATATATATATTATATATATATATATATACGTAGTTTGAATATGTCTTTCTTTTTTCTAGTCTGTCAAAAAAAATTGGATACAGTTAAGAGATACACCTTTTGCTGACCGATTTTTTGTAGCGGAAGTGAAACTGCAACATAATTTTTTTCCTTTTTGCAACATCAAGGATTACATTAGGAATTCATATCACAGGACTACAAAATTCTAAAAAATTTAAAAAATATATATAGATAAAATCTGTTTTCAAATGCCTTTAAAGTAATAAAAAATTTCATCATTCGCATCTGATGAGTCGAGAGATTTAGACTATTTATCTAAGCTCCCTGAAATAGACTATAATGCTAAGTCTTTTGTTATTTCTTTACTTATATATTTGCTCTGTGACTCTAACATTAAGAGCACACATTGAGCTCTCAAACTGCGACTTGGTTTTTTTTAAATAAAACTCTTGTGTCGTAAGGAAGATTTCTTCTCTGGACTTTTGGATTATATATATATATATATATATATATATATATATATATATATATATATATATATATATATATATACAAGTTAAAAGAAAGGAAAATTAGCGACAATCGTAGTCAGAAACGCAATAAAATCCCCCTCACATGACATGTTTTCGTTATATATACTAGCAAATATATGCAAGTATTTGAATTTTAATGTAATGAAATATGTTAAATTTGAAATACTTTTGAAACTAAATAAAAATCCAAATAAATGATTTGAAACAGAGGGGTATAATCGAAGAATAGAACACTTTGAAACTAAGTCTTCCATATTTTTCCATCACTTCCTCCTTTTATTGCTGAATTTTTCCTAATTTAACTATTTAGTTAAATTAGGAAGTAAAGAATAAAATTACTGTTATTTTCTTTATATTAATGGATTTCTTTTAAGATTTATCCCGAGATTTTTGCTCATATTCATTAAGAAAAAAACAAACAATTAGAAATCAATAATACCAAGCGCATATTTATTAAAATCAAATTTTTAATATCAATATGCAAATTAGCCTTCCCGTTCACACTGTAAACCGCTATTTTGTTGTATATATAAATACAATTGCATGTTATTAGTATGTAGATATGGTTAACAGTATTAATAATGTAAAACGTTTTTATTAATAATTGAGGTTGAAATAAAAATAAAATCATTGAGAATGTGATGTCAATAACAAAGGGAATTGTGACTTGAGTAGTGATATAGTTTCGGTTACAGACAGAAAAGCACACAATCTCCATTATAATAATAATATATATATATATATATATATATATATATGGAATAACGGTGTTGAGTTTTTCCTTCCTTTCAAAGATAAATATTGCTCTGTATATAAACTTCCGAACAAATTTTTAATTTTTCACATTTTCCAAAAAAAATGAAAATAAAACCTTAAAACCGTTCATACTTTTTTACTTTATATATAAGAAAAACAAAAAACAGAAAATTTACTATATCAATTACAAAATTTTTTTTTCCTTTAAATCTGTTGAAGACTAACCGTCAACAGGCTAATACTCATCCGGTTTTGAATAAGAGAATTCGTCTAGTGTCAAATCTTGTCAATATATCTTCTTTTTTATAAAAACTGTTACAATAAGATATACATAATCTGATGACCGAGAAAAATGCGGCAGAAGTGGCTCACATTCGAAACTATTGTAAAACTTTTTTTCTTTTTTGCAACGTCAAGGTTTTTGTTTTGAACTCATATGACTTTTGTCTCCGCTCTTAACAACACGGATTATAAACAAGCTCTGATGACGATTTTCATAAAATCGAAATATTGTTCAATATCAGCTAAGTTATAAAATGTTTCACTTTAACAGCATTTTGTGGTGTTTTCATATCTTTTGATATATACTCATATATTATATATATATATATATATATATATTATATATATATATATATATATATATATATACTACCAAGTCATACATATGCTTGAGCGCATATTAGTTATCGCTTATTTAACCATCTTATCTCCAAGTGGAAAATTTAAATGAAATTACGCATCTGTTTTTAATTAGTGACTTATGTTACGAAGAACATAACGAGGTACGTACGAGAAAGAAATATCTTGAAGCGAGTAAAGTTAAAGGGAATTCGTACAACTTCCTGACAGCTGACAAGCGGAAAATGATGGTCTCTCTCTCTCTCTCTCTCTCTCCTTCTCTCTCTCTCTCTCTCTCTCTCCTATCTCTCTCTCTCTCTCTCTCTCTCCACACACACTCTCTCTCTCTCGCTCACTCTCTCACTCACTCTCTCTCTCACCCTCACTCACTCTCGTACTCTGTCTCTTTCTCTCTCTCTTTCTCTCTCACTCTCTCTCACTCTCGTACTCTCTCTCTTTCTCTCTCTCTTTCTCTCTCTCTCGCCCTCTCTCTCTCTCGCTCACTCTCTCTCTCTTTCTCGCTCTTTCTCTCTCTCTCTCTCATTCTCTCGTTCATCTCTCTCTCTCTCTCCTCTCTCGTCTCTCTCTCTCTCTCTCTCTCTCTCTCTCCTCTCTCTCTCACTTCTCTCTCTCTCTCACTCACTCGTTCACTCTCTCTTGCCCTCTCTCTCTCTCTCTCTCACTCTCGCTCTCTCCCACTCTCTCTCTTTTTCGCTCTTTCTCTCTCTCTCTCTCTCTCTCGCCTTTTTCTCTCTCTCTCTCTCTCTCTCTCTCTCTCCTTCTCTCTTGCTGT
>CM042180.1:48639244-48641744 GCA_023376005.1 Doryteuthis pealeii | reverse complement strand
ACTACTAATCCGGGGCAGAGTGGACCTGGGATCAATGATGATGAAGGGGTAGTCACATTCCCCTTGCAAAAGTACAACTTCACCATCAGATAGAATTTAACGTCATTCCCAGGACATTTGATGAACTTCACCATTCGATGAAGTTTAAAGTCAAACTCATACATGGTATACAGATGAAGGTTGGTTGGATTTTACGGCATGGCAAACCTTGTTGGGTTATTTTATGTTGAAGACGTTTTGCTTTTCTCATTCTTGATTTTACTCGATTTTTAAAAACTCACTTTTTTTTTCTTTTTAACACATTTTTAAACTCATTTTTCTATGTAACTATATATATATATATATATATATATATATATATATATATATATATATATATATATGAAATGAATATTTTAGAAAAAACAAACACATGATGTAAAAATTCGCTGACAGGAATCTGTTTCGACCCTTTATTGAAGTAGTATTCATCAAGAGCGAGGTGTGTATGGTAGAGAGACGGTATGATGAAGACCACTTCAATAAAGGGTCGAAACAGATCTCTGTCAGCGAATTTTAACAACATGTGTTTGTTTTTTCTAAAATATTTATTTCATACTGTCGGATTCACTTCCATTCACTTTTTTCACACACACATATGTGTGTGTGTGTGCGTGAGTGTGCGTGAGTGTGCGTGTTTACTAAAGTGCTATTGAAAATAGTTCAATATATAAAAAGTATGATATTTGTGATTTAACTCTCTTGCTCTTTTTTCTTTTCTTTTTTCTCTTCTTTTAAAATTAAAAAAGAAAAGATGACTTCATCTTAAAAATTAAGTCGCAATTGGATGGATTACTTTAGATAGCATAAAGAAAATAAATTTACAAAAAAAAATTAAAAAATAAAACGAAAGAAAGAAAAAGAGAAAAAAAGTCCTTCTACCGTAATAAAACGCGTAAAGCCATTGTCAATGCTGAAGATGCCGTTCCTATCCACCCCACACTTGACACCCCACTAATTCATCTCAATTGTTTTTTTGTTTCTTTTTTCTTTTATTTTTCAAGATTTTTCAAGTCTTCTCTGACCTCTTTCTCTTTCTTCGCCTCCTCCTCTTCCCACTCTCTTTGAGTCTGTCTGTTTGTCGAGTAATGTCTCTTAAAATTAACAAAGCGCAAATGCTTCTCATTTGATTACGGGACGACATTTTAAAGTTCAACTGGCATCGAGGGAAGAAAGAATTTGACATTTTCCCAAATAGGGTTAAACCGAAGTGTCTCAAGAGGTCCGGACGACGACGACCTGTTCACATGATCCACTCAATCCATCCGGGTATTTTTTTATTTTTTTTATTTTTATTTTTATTTTTTTTTTTTTTTATTTTGTTTAATATGGATTTTTTTTTAAATATCGATTTTAATATTGTTTTGTAATCACTTTTATAATTGTTTTTACCAGTTTCAGTTTCTGTGATTGGGAAATTATGTTTTTTCTTGTATTTTACGTTTTTCCTTTCCTGTCGTTTTAAATGAAGTAGTTCCTATTCGCTTCTTATTTTTAATGGAAGGGTTCGTTTAAAAAGACACTCACAAATTTTTTTTTAAAAACTAAAAAAAAAAATCAAGTTTTAAAATTATCATACTCATACTGACAAAACTAGATATCTACACATGTTCATCTGTAAAACTGAACTTTACAAATTAAATCAAAAGTCACTGCAGCTACTAAGTTGATAAGTTTATTAAATCCGGGTTATTTTTATTTTATCTAATTTTATTTATTTATTCATTGGTTAATATGGATTTTTTAAAATATCGATTTTAATATTGTTTTGTCATCACTTTTAAATTTTTGTTTGCCAGTTTCTGTCTCTCTGATTGAGCAATTATAGTTTTCTTGCAGTTTACGTTTTTTTTCTTTCCTTTTCTTTCCTTTTAAATGAAGTGGTTCCTATTCGCTTCTTATTAATTCAATGCCTTTTTAATGAAAGGATTCGTTTAAAGACATTCACAAAAAAATTAAAAAGAAAAAAAAGATTTTAAAAATTTTCAAGTTTTAAAAATATCAATTTCATCATTTTCTTTGTTTATTTTTTTAAAAATTTACCAGGAAAAAAATCACCGATGTGAATGTATGCATCAGTCCCGTCGGCTAGAGGCTTAGAATACACTGAATATTATTTTTACAGTATTTTTGCTATATATATTCCTACATAGCGTACTCACAATATATAACACTACCATAAATCAGTCTCTCTCCTTCGTATATATATATATATGGGTGTTGGCGGGGAGTTGAATAAACACACCTTGAAGTAACTGACCCATAGAATTTGTTTCTGCTTCCACATAACCACCATCTTGAGTCTTACCCTTTAAAATTTAGCATTGAAAAACGGGAATGATGGGAGAGTAAGTTTTAGTTGTTCTATTTTGTTTTATTGTGTCCCCCTTCTGTTTCAAATCTTTTTATCTGCATTCTTATTTAGTTTCATTCGCCTTTCTAATTTAATATAACATCTTAT
>CM042180.1:48621744-48634244 GCA_023376005.1 Doryteuthis pealeii | reverse complement strand
TTTTTAAATTTTAAAATGCATATTCTGTGAGTGAAATACACTTGCACGCAATTTTCTGGAACTCATCAAGAAACCCAACACCTAATTGGAAAAGACTTGAAGAAAATTGTGCGAGGTTACATTTGTGTCATTAAATTACGTTGACTAGCTGTTGTGTAATTTGCACCTAAATAAATTTATTATATCCTCTTGTGTATAGCATGATTGTTTTTATTTCCATATCATTATGCAATATACACTTCGCATTAAATGAAGTGTGATATTATCTAATGAATATGATTAGTTTTAGAAGGTGTGGTCCTCAGCTGACCTTGGCCCCCTTAAAGTTGCCCATCTTCACCTGATGAATGCATCGCATGAAACCAACATGGTTGTGAAAGTTCCTTTGTCACCCAATAAATAGATATGTAAAACCTATATATTTATCTTATTATATTATATAACAGCTCTATTTTATATTGAGCACTCTACCAATTAATACTGCCTTTGGTACACCATTCCAGCAAAAGCTGAAATAGTGACCATCTCACACTACAGTATATATATATATATATATATATATATATATATATATATATATATATATATATATATATATATATATATATTATGAAAAAAAAGGTCCGCAAAATGTATTATGTTTACAGAAAAAAAAATTATTTTAATCTTACATATGCAACACGTGTTTCAGATCTGCTGGTATTTTCTTCAGGCTTTGATCAATTATATGAAAATTTCATAATATTGATCAAAGCCTGAAGATAATACCAGAAGATCTGAAACACGTGTTGCATATATAAGATTAAAAGAATTTTTTTTTTTTTGAAAACATAATACATTTTTGCGGACCTTCTTTTTTATAAAATATTGAATTTTCTCCCGTTGGAACCAGAACAACATTTATATATATATATATATATATATATATATATATATATATATATATTATATATATATATATATAAAGTTGCCTATATTTATATATATATATATATATATATATATATATATATTTATATATATATATATATATGAATATATTAAAATAACTGTATTTTGGCAGCATTTTTCTTTTAAACAGGTTTCGTTAAACTGTTGCCCATACCCCTGCCATACAGGTAAATCCGATAAATAGTGTTCTTCACATTCCTGTTCTCGGAAAAATATCAGGAATTACCGAATTATGCCTTTGGTTACCAAAACTTGTTATATAATTGTTCCCCATTTGGTTACTTCCTAGTTAAGTAACATGATATTACAGGGGGACCCAGAAAAAACAGAACCCAATTTATGGTTATTTCCTAGTTGAGTAACATGATATCACAGGGTGACCCAGAAAAAACAGAACCCAAATTATGGTTATTTCCTAGTTAAGTAACATGATATTACAGGGTGACCAGAAATAAAACAGAACCCAAATTATGGTTATTTCCTAGTTGAGTAACATGATATTACAGGGGACCCCGAAAAAACAGAACCCAAATTATTTATTTTCCCATTAAACTAACCCTAAACCGCAAAATAACCCTAGCCCTAACCCTGAACCCTAACCCTAAACCCTAACCCTAACCCTAACCCTACCCCCTAGTTGAGTAACATAATATTACAGGGTGACCCAGAAAAACAGAACTGACAAATCTTGTAATAAAACTGTTAATTTTATTGTTTTTTTTAAGTTTAAGTCCAACAAGGGTTAGGATTAGGGTTTAGGGTTACGGTTATGGTTAGGGTTGGGATTTAGGGTTAGTTTAATGCGAAAATAAATCGATAATTTGGGTTCTGTTTTTTCTGGGCCACTCATGTTACTCAACTAGGAAATAACCCCTCATCGAGTATATAAACGGGGAGAGACATCTCGGGTATATAAGGAGAGAGAGAGAGAGAGAGAGAGAGAGAGAGAGAGAGAGAGAGTTTAGATTAGATGATAGGGATCAAGTATCCAATAGGCACCCTAAATCATCAACTTAATGAAAGGTTCACATTTTAACTAGCACCGGTAAATTCTGCGTCCAAAATTGTTGAAAACGAATGATTTTATGTTTATGCAGATGTTGAACTTACGATAAATTAAATAAATAGATCCTTGGTACACGTAATCAAATTAAAATTCAATAGCAAAATCTTTTTTTAAATAAATAATTTTTAATCAGAAGTTTATGAATATTTTTCAAAACTCATGATAATTTAAAAAAAGACAAATGACGTTTTTATACTAAAATAATTTTTACTTATCAGAAGAGAAATGCAATTATGTTTACTTAAATAAACGTATAGTTTTTATTTACAAAATATTTTAATGTTTATTTGAATAAAAGGCTGTTGTTCAGAAACAGTATCACACAATTTGTAAAAATTTGTTTTATCTGATACAATATAAGTGCAAAAAACTATATATATATATATATATATATATATATATATATATATATATAATAAAATAAATATATAGAGGTTTTACATATCTATTTATTAGGTGCCAAAAGGAATATTCACAACCATATTGGTTTCATGCGATGCAATCATCAGGTGAAGATCAGGTGAAGATGTTTCAAAGGCATTTGAAACATCTACACCTGATGATTGCCTCGCATGAAACCAAAAAGTAAAGACGTTGGGGCGTCCTAATGTCGGTATCAGCCAATCAGCGAGGGATTCTATCCACTTTCCACTAGCGCTAGACAAAGGAGATTGATTTTGCATCTGAGGTGGAGCGCCACACCTACCATCAGCTCCTTACTTTACCGCACAGATCCCTGTGCTACTCATAACGCTGAGTTGGCGAGGACAGGAATCAAACTAGGAACCTTGTAGTTTCTTGGCCGAACGCTCTACCGACTGAGCTAAACCGGCCCATATATATTGTTGTGATGTTAGTCCCAACAGTAAAAAGAAGTCAAGTCGAGATGGGGTAAAATAAGACAAGTGTATTTACAATTAATGGTACATGTACGACTAGCTTGTCGTTAACGGGAACAGTTCTACCTTTCCACTCGGTGTGTCACTATTTATAGTGAGAACCGGTGCATGTTCTCCACTGTAGGAACGGCCGGTACAACATATATATATATATATATATATATATATATATATATATATATATATATTTATATATGTATATATATATATATATGTATATATATATATATTTTATATATAAATATATATATATATATGTATAAACCCAGTTAAAAATGGCCGTAGTCGCCGGTTTAGCTCAGTCAGTAGAACATCCACCTAGAAACAACAAGGTTCCTGGTTCGATACCAGCCCTCGGAAAACTCAGCTTATGAGCATACCCGGTACGAGAAATATAATGCTTAATTCCGGTTCTAGTTTAAGGATTTCCCAGATACTCTTAATTACTTCCGTTCATGGGTGGGGGTAGGAATGTTTGGTTTGTTACGTGAAAAATTCGGATTCTTTTCCTTGCGATTTTTTTTTTTGGGGGGGGGGGGTAATTTTAGGGCTTCATTTCTTTGGACACTGATGGCTCTGCAAATTTGATATTCGATTGAATTACGGCAGCATCAACGTGCTATAAATTACTCACTCTGTTTGCAGATATGATTAAATAAATTATCATTTTTAGAAGCCGATTCTTTACATTCCCGAAGCTTCTGATTAGGAGAGTCTTTCTTGGAGATGTTTGTGGAGAAACGATTTGTAATTAGACATAATTGTGTGTATCCATAGGTGTTAATCATATACACCTGCCCAAATATGCATCCGAATATTATCCCTCTAGCCATGGGTAAATAGTAAGGCAGACTGGACGATTTAAACTTTGTGGGCAACTAATCTATGAGTTGAAAAAACTCTTAATTGAAACCTGTTAAATTCCGCTCTTGAAAAATAGGGGCCTTCAAAGATGAACATACCTAAACATGACCTTCGCCTTCTTATGTTGCATGAGTTCAAGCTTCGGCACAATGCAACCGAAACTGCTGGCAATATCAACAAAGCATGGGGAGATGAATCCACAAGTGATCGGACTGTACGAAGGTGGTTTCAGAAATTCCGCAGTGGACATGAGAGTCTTGAAAAAGAAGAAGGTAGAACACGGACATGCAGTCTTGACAAAGAACAATTGCAGGCAGTTGTTGAACAAAATCAACGACAAAGTGACAGAGAGATGTCTCAGACATTTGGTGTCAGCATTGCAACAGTTTCCCGTCATTTACAGAGTATTGGAAAGGGGGAAAAGCTCGATAAATAGGTTCCTCATGAGCTCAATGAGCACCAAAAACTTTAGGCGGTTGAAGTGAAGTGTGCTCAATGACATATATATATATATATATATATATATATATATATATATATATATATGCATATGGTCTATGACATATGGCAAATACATCAGCCAATTTTCACCAGATAGTACAAAAATAATCCGGCAATACGAAACAAACAAAGGATAAAACTTGGAGACAAAAAATGGCTGCGTTATTTAACAATATACGCCTACAAGAAAAAATGCTGCTTAAATACACACACACACACACACACGCATACATTATATATACTAGCAAATATATGCACCCTCCGTGTGCAAGTATTTAAGTTTTAATATAATAAAATATCATATTAAATTAGAAAGGCTAATGAAACTGAATAAGAATGCAGATAAAAAGATTTTGAACAGAGGGGGTATGATTGAAAAATAGAACAACTTTGAAACTAACTCTTCCATCATTTTCCGTTACTCCCGTCTTTCATTGGTAAATTTTCCTAATTAAACTCTTTAGTTAAAATAGGAAGTAAAAAATAATATTACAGTTATTTCTTCTTGTTAAGGGATTTCTTTTAAGATTTATTGAAGAGATTTTTGCTCATATTCAATAAGATAAAACCAAACAATTAGAAATCAATAATACTAAGCACATATTTATTAAAATCACATTTTTAATATCAATATGCAAATTAGCCTTCCCATTCACACTGTAAACCGCTATTTTGTTGTATATACAAATATAATTGCATGTTGTTAGTATGTAGATAAGGTTAACAGTATTAATAATGTAAAACAATTTTATTATTAAGAGGTTTAAATAAAAATAAAACCATGGAGAATATGACGTAAATAACTAAGGGAATTGTGACTTGAGTAGTAATATAGTTTCGGTTACAGACAGACAAACACACAATCTCCATTATAATAAGATATATTAGTCTAAGCTCCCTGAAATAGACTATAATGCTAACAAAAGACTTAGAGTCTTTTGTTATTTCTTTACTTATATATTTGCTCTGTGACTCTAACATTAAGAGCACACATTGACCTCTCAAACTGCGACTTGGTTTTGTTTAAATAAAACTCTTGTGTCGTAAGGAAGATTTCTTCTCTGGACTTTTGGTTTATATATATATATATATATATATATATATATATATATATATATAGGTATATGGCATTACTACAAAAAAATGTATAGGTATATAGGTATATGGCATTACTACAAAAAAATGCAGATTTTGAAAAAAATTATTTTTAGTAAATCCGAACTATAATAGCGTCCGCGTAACTAACCGACGTTATTTGCAATCCAAAATGTGACATTGAGTAAAGAACTTCAACAAACACCATGGGATCTTGCTCAACAGCCTGATGATTGCTATTTAACATGAAACCTGGGTCGCTGTTTATAATGAACATTGATCTGTGAAAACTTTGTAAAATAAATAAATATATATATATATATATATATATATATCACTCCTCTTTTATACAAACACGTGTCCAGCTATCATTATTCAACGAATTGAAATCTTAACAGTTGACACAACACTATTCAGAATTGTAGAATCAGTGCGCGAATTCTAATTCCATTTGAGGCGTTCGCTGTTGATTTCCCAGAATTCTCATTCGGAATCTCATTTACATAACAATGCGTTTCATTGTCGCTGTCTCTTTCAAACATTTTTTAATTTTGCATATTACTCCGCGGGGAAACTCTGCTTCAGTATTTTATGAAATCGTGTTTAAAAAGCCATCGCAGAAAGTAAAGAGAGATTTCATTAAACATATATAATGTGCACTGTAGGCTTGGTCTTTTTATCGATGAAGCGGACAAGGTGACGCTGAGCTGTCAGGGTTCCTCGATATTTTCTTTCGAGGAATTCCATTTACTAACACCGTCGAAAATTATATATATATATATATATATATATATATATATATATATATATATTGGGGAGAATATTTGCTTAATTGGAGTCGTACCTAATTTTGAAAATTAATTAATTAATAATGAATTAGGTGGGAATGCCTATTTAAATGTCTGGCTAAACTAATCGAGAAAAATCAATCTCTGTATGTACATTTCGGCCTATTAGGCCTCATCAGCAGAGCTATAGATAGGAAAGCCGCCCTGTGCGTGATTTGAAACCGGACTGCCAAGCTAACAGGCCGATCCCATATTCTCCCAAAAATTGTCGGCAAAAAAGCCATTCCAAACATACCTTGTTTACAACTTATCATATCGTCGTGTAATAAAAGTCACTAGAAGAGGAATATTAACCTACTCTAAACAAATCGTAAAATCTAAGAAGTCCGTTTGGTGTAGGGGTTATGGGATCGGCCTGTCAGCTTGGCAGTCCGGTTTCAAATCACGCACAGGGCGGCTTTCCTATCTATAGCTCTGCTGATGAGGCCTAATAGGCCGAAATGTACATACAGAGATTGATTTTTCTCGATTTGTTTTGCTATACATTTAAATAGGCATTCCCGCCTAATTCATTATTAATTAACTAATTTTCAAAATTAGGTACGACTCCAATTAAGCACATATTCTCCCAAAAATTGTCGGCAAAAAAGCCATTCCAAACATACCTTGTTTACAACTTATCATATATATATATATATCTTGATTGATTCAGTGGATTTAACCCTGAGAATACTTATGGTGAAACTCGAGTAGATTATTACCGTGTACCATTATAATAATAAATTTGCTCTACTCACGTATTGAGCACTTTATATTTGTTATATCGCTGTCTTATCATTGTGAAATTTGCATCAACTAACCATTGTGACCAATTTCACCGGTAAGTCACCATTTTCATATAAAATCACACACACATATATATATATATATGTGTGTGTGTGTGTGTGTGTGTGAGTGTCTGTGTCTGTTTTGTGTGTGTGCTATTGTACTTAAATAAAAAAAAACATACAAGTTTTATAAACAAAGACGTTGTCGTTTGTCAACAATTTTAATAGGTTTTTTCTTCCCCATATTTGAAGATCAAAAAAAAAAAGAAAGAAACCTTAATACACCAAAAAAAAACAGAGGCTCGCAGAGCCCTGATGATGGTCTGTCAAAACAGACGGAAACACTGCAGCGTAGGCGAGATAAACATTATTCGTTTATAAACCTTCCATTTTTCTTCCCCCCCCCATATATATATATATATATATATTATATATATATATATATATATATATATATATAATATGCCACCGGAGTGGTAGTACCTGTTAGAGTCCCATCTATGGGTTAAATAGAAAAATGTATTTATAAACAAAATTGTATTATCCATTAAGAATTGCTTTATTTCAAAACTTTATCGGCATTAAATGACCCAACTGAGGTTGATATGCCGTAAAACAAAACAAATCAAAAAACCAAATATGCCAACAAGAGGGGGAGGGAGAGAGAAAGTATGTGGGGTAGAAAAGTATGCAACATACTGTTCTTCTGCAAGGATGACTTTGGTATTAAATAACCCACAAAGGTTGATATTCCATATAAACAAAGTAACCAAACCAAGCCTTCAGTCTTGTACATACGTGTGTCTTTCTGTTTTTGCCATCTCGGCTATTTCTGTTTTTCTCAAGAGAATTCTGTAAAATTAGTCACCATACACAATAAACTGGAGACAGTGATTGTGTTTGTTCACAAGAGAAAGAAATGAAATGACAATTAGCTGAAAAGAAAAAAGTGTGTGTGTGTATATAATATATATATATATATATATATATATATATGTGTGTGTGTGTGTGTGTGTGTGTGTGTGTGCGTGTGCGTGTGTGTGTGTGTGTGTGTGTGTGTAAATAATCATTTTCTCACACAATCGTAAGTATGATATCCAATAATTGACTTTGACACAAATTGTTCTGTTGGGAGAGTCAAAGCCGGCTGAATGGTCATAATATATTCGACTGTGTGGTTGATCAAAATTAAAAAAAAAGATATTTTTTAGGTTGTACTTCTTTGTGGTTAATATAAAAAGACTTCAAAGAAAAGAGTAATAGAGTTGTTTGCTTTTTGGTTTTTCTTTTCATTTTTTTTCTTTTTAGTTTTATTTGTATGTTCCTTATTTTTTTTTTTTTTTTGTGTGTGTATTTTCAGATAAGAGTGCAGCATTGATCATAAACGAAACTGACTTGCGTTAGATAAAAGTTTGTAAGCCGTGAATCGTTACTAGTATTAGAATCAGTTAGATATAAATACACAGCTATATATGGTCCACTATTTAGCTGAGGTGACAATACTCATGAGAAATAAGAATTTTGTGGATAAGCGATACCAGATAATAAGGATTTACATATTAATCTAGGCCGATTTGGATGGTCTCATTTTTAAGCAAATTTTACATTTTAATATTGGACGATTTGGACGGTCTCATTTTTGCCAGTGGGTGTTGCAAGATGATAACGGTCGGAAGATTCAGGAACAAGACATTTTGCATTACCTTTTTTATGGTTGTTGTTTTTTTTGTTGTTGCTGTTGTTTTTTGTTTTGTTTATATGGAAAATATAGGTTGCCCTCCCCTGACAGGGACTGGAAGTGGAAACTAGCCAGGGTCCGAAATCTTCAGAACAGTAAAAGGAGTCGAATAGATTAGAATGGGAGAACAGAACTTGACGGTGACAGTAGGTTATTTTAACAGTTCAACATACGTACACCCATATTTGGGTGAACCAATATAGCAGCAGCCTCGAAAAACGAATGAGCCTATAAACCAGAACCCTTTACCCTATAAGAATTCTAAACAAAGATAAGTGTCACGAAATTGTTACTCACACACACACACACATACACACATATATATATATATATATATATATATATATATTATATATATACACACACACACATGTATATATATATATATATATATATATATATATATATATATCTTATTATAATGGAGATTGTGTGTTTTTTCTGTCTGTAACCGAAACTATATTACTACTCAAGTCACAATTCCCATAGTTATAGACAGCACATTCTCCCTGATTGCATTTTTATTTTAACCTCAATTATTAATAAAATTGTTTTATATTATTAATACTGTTGACCTTATCAACATACTGATAACATGCAATTATATTTATATATACAACAAAATAGCCGTTTACAATGTGAACGGGAAGGATAATTTGCATATTGATACTAAAAAGGTGATTTTAATAAATATGTGCTTAGTATTATTGATTTCTAACTGTTTGGTTTTATTTTAATGAATATAAGCAAAAATCTCTTCAATAAATCTTAAATGAAATCCATTAACAAGAAAAAATAACTGTCATTTTATTCTTTACTTCCTCTTTTAACTAAATACTTAAATTAGAAAAAATAACAATGAAAGACGAGTGAGATGGAAGTGTAAGTTTCAGTTGTTCTATTTTTTTTATTATACCCACCTCTGTTATAAATCTTTTCTGCATTCTTATTTAGTTTCATTAGCCTTTCTAATTTAATAACATATTTTCTTACATTAAAACTTAAATACTTGCACCCGGAAGGTGTATATATTTGCTAGTATATATAAGAGACTTGAGACCGCTAAAAGCAATAGGGTTTAGCAAACCCTTGCTCCATTAAACCTCTTTTGAAATATATAAACCTTGTCTTTTCTTAGCGGTATTTGGGACCACACTTTTCCCATATTTGTTGTTGTTATTTTTTCATTGTTGACGGTGAAGTCTAAAGCTATGTTAAACGAAAAAGACTGGGTTGATTATTCGCTATTTATCTCCTTTAGCTTAGCTATGCAAATGTTGTTTTTAATTATTTTTTTAACTCTCCGGCCGTATGTTTATTTTAAAATTCTCCGGTTTCATTAAACCTTCATCGGGATGTATTATGGGGTGAATAAATTGATGGATGTTTTATAAATGACAGGTGATGAAAAATCTTTATAAAAATTGTTTTGTTGTTGTGTAACTGTATTTGTTCAGTGTTATATTTTTGAAAGACGAGTCGCGACCGCACACGTGAAGATGTCATGATGCGTGACGTAACTCGAAGCAATGCATTCAATAAAAGACAAGAAAAAGTATTAATGGACTGATTTTATGAGAACAAAGTGGGAATTTTATAAAGTGGGAATTTTATAAAGATTTTTTTATCTCCTGTCATCTATAAAACATCCATCAATTTCTTCAGCCCATAATACATACTGATGAATGTTTAATGAAACCGAAACGTTTAAGCGTCGATAGATAATTTCATCTTATTTTTGGAACACTTGTTTTTTCAAATTTCTTAATATATATATATATATATATATATATATATATATATATATTATTTTTAGCCATATGGTGTTGCAAGATGATAACGGTCGGAAGATTAAGGAACAATAGTTTTAATAATTGAATTTATACTGCGCAACGTTTGTTGGATATTTTACATTACTTCCTATACTTACCTGCTATGTTAAACAAAAAAGATTGGCTTTATTTTCACTGTTTACCCCTTTAGCATTGCAATGCAAATGTTATTATTTTTATATTTTCGGTGAGGCGACAAAAGGAAAGGATCGTCTTCTTAATAAAAGATTAATGTTTTAGCACTCGGTTTGATTATTTGATAAACAAGGAGCGGAAATTAATAACCTCCGTCTCCTTGTCACGTGATGGTTTTCCCGCTTCGAAAATTAATGGGAGAAAAGCGAGTCTCTCCTTGACAGTAGAATAATTACATTTTTTGTATCAGTTTAGAATATCGTAATAGGGTTACATCTCAGAAATATGAAGACGGCTTCCTTTACAGAAATGGTAAAGGGTTCTTCGACAGATCTTTGATTTATTTGAGCAATTCGGTGAAAGAAAGACTTATGTTGTCTCTGTACGCTGTCTGCGCAAATCTAGGCCATTGTCATTTGCTGACCGGGAAAATTAATGGCAAATGATTGTAAATGAATGGAAAAGTAAATAAATGAACGTTGATTTGTTTAAGATTATCATTTATACAACCCATTCAAAGTTGCTCTCCTCTTTTCTATTGGTTTGATTCTATGAGGTGTGCGGGTTAAGGTTAGTAATATATATATATATATATATATATATATATATATATATATATATATATGAGAAGTAAATACACAAGTGATGTGTTTTGATATGGCTTTTTTAGCCGACAATTTTTGGGAGAATATGTGCTTAATTGAAGTCGTACCTAATTTTTGAAAGTTAATTAATTAATAATTAATTAATTAGGCGGGCATACCTATTTAAATGTAAGGCTAAACAAATCGAGAAAAATCAATCTCTTTATGTACATTTCGGCCTATTAGGCCTCGTCAGCAGAGCTATAGATAGGAAGACCGCCTTGTGCGTGATTCGAACCTTGACTATCAATATATATATATATTTGGGAGAATATGTGCTTAATTTAAGTCATACCTAATTTTGAAAATTAATTAGTTGATAATTAATGAGTTAGGCAGGCATATCTATTCAAATGTAAGGCTAAACAAATCGAGAAAATGTCAATCTCTGTATGTACATTTCGGCATATTATGCCTCATCAGCAGAGTTATAGACAGGAAGACTGCTCTGTGTGTGAGTCGAACCCTAACTGCCAGGCTGATGGGCGGGGATTCTAAACATTACACTAGCTGGTTTTACCAGATTTTTCGTTTGTTTTGAACTCAGTTATATTCCACTTTTGGTGACTTGCTACACGACAGTATGAAAGTAAACAAACAAATAATGGGTTTTGATATGTCCTTAGCCCACAATATATATATATATATATATATATATATATATATATATATATAGCGAGATAGATTCATAGATAAATAGATTCTTTGGGGTGTTGAGGTGAGTAAATACCCGAGGAAATAATTGATTTGGTCCCTTGCTGACAACTATGCACTGGTGAGACTGGAATAAAACTGTACAAACACACACACACAAACACACACACACACATATATATGTATATTGTTTATCACCAATGAAAAAGATGACAACCTCACAACTCAACTTTCAAAAATTTACACACACACACACACACACACACACACACATATATATATATATATATATAAAGTTAAACCTAATGAGACAGATATACCTACTAACAGTTTCGCTTTGTGCTCTTCAGGGCCGTGAAGAGCACAAAGCGAAAGTGTCAGTAGGTATATCTGACTCATTAGGTTTAACTATATTATTTGCTCTTCTTAGGTATTGAGCACTTTTTATTTTTTAGCTTTAGAATATCCTGGCGCGGTTTATATCTTATTATAATGGAGATTGTGTG
>CM042180.1:48614244-48619244 GCA_023376005.1 Doryteuthis pealeii | reverse complement strand
ATCTATTTCTCTCTCTCTCTCTCTCTCTCTCTCTCTCCTCTCTCTCTCTCTCTCTCTCTCTCTCTCTCTCTCTCTCTCTCTCTCTCTGTGTGTGTGTGTATTTGGAAGTTGCCAACTAAGCAAGCAAGCAATCAATCTACCAACCGTATCTATGTATCTATCTTTCTGTTTATATCCATCAATCTATCTATATAAGCCCCCTCTACCTCTACCACTCCTTCTCCCCCCTCTCCGTCTCTCTCTCTCTCTCTGTCTCTGTTTCTGTCTCTCTCTCTCTTAGGATATTGGTACATGTATTTCACAACATTCTTTTATGTGAGTAAGAAATTTAATCAACTTTTAAAAACTATTTTTTCACCGGAAACATAGAAAAATGCCTGGTTACATAACACTGATAAGGGCAGTACGTATATTCTAGCGTAAGAACTCTTACTCTTAGATTATAAAAATGAAAAAAAAAGAAGAAAAAAGAAATCGAATGACACGTGTGAAATGAGATTAACTTTATCTCAGTGGTTAAAGTTTTGGCTCCCATTCAAATCAGATCGGTCGACATAATCGTGTACTTCAAGCCCCTTTTTTTTTTCAATTAAGAACATGTGTACCATAATTATCCACATTTAAACTTGGAAGATCGCCCTGTAAATAAAGTTTAGAATACACTGACTGTACAATAGGGCAGGTTGATTTTTCACTTTTTTGGAATATCAAATCGTCCATCTAGGCGAAAATTGTGTGTTAGTATACTGAATGGCCGAGTTAGCTCAGTCGTAGAGCGTTCGGCTAGAAATCACAAGGTTCCTAGTTCGATATATATATATATATTATATATAATATATATAATATATATATATATATATATATATATATATATGATGGCAGCAAACTCGTATTCAAGTATTGCCATTGCTTGATATAGTAACAATAACAAAAAAAAAAAAAATAATGCTCAATAGTTCAAACAAAATAATGGTGAGCTTCAAAAAATTTAAACAATGAGCTGCACGAAAGTAGCTCTTATATATATTATTATATATATAATATATTAAGTAATAATATATATATATTATATATATAATATGAGGTTAATTAAACAATATATATATATATTATTATATATAATATATGAGGTTAATTAAACAATAATATATAACATTATTTATATATAATATATGAGGTTAATTAAACAATAATATATATATTATTATATATATTAATATATGAGGTTAGTAAACAATAATATATATATATTATTATATATATAATATATGAGGTTAAGTAACAATAATATATATATATTATTATATATATAATATATGAGGTTAAGTAAACAATAATATATATTTATTATATATATAATATATGAGGTTAAGTAAACAATAATATATATATATTATTATATATATAATATATGAGGTTAAGTAACATAATATATATATATTATTATATATATAATATATGAGGTTAAGTAAACAATATATATATATTATTATATATATATATATGAGGTTAAGTAAACATAATATATATATATTATTATATATAATATATGAGGTTAAGTAAACAATAATATATTATATTATTATATATATAATATATGAGGTTAAGTAACAATAATATATATATATTATTATATATATAATATATGAGGTTAAGTAAACAATAATATATATATATTATTATATATATAATATATGAGGTTAAGTAAACAATAATATATATATATTATTATATATATAATATATGAGGTTAAGTAAACAAACAGATGTGTTTATTTTTATATGGCTTTAAGCCAACACTTTTTGGAGGATGTGTGCTTAATTGAAGTCGTACCTAATTTTGAAAATTAATTAGTTAATAATTAATGAATTTTAGGCGGGCATATATGTTCAAATGTAAGGCTAAACGAATCGAGAAAATGCCAATCCCTGAATGTACATTTCGACCTATTAGGTCTCATCAACAAGGTTATAGACATGGGAGACTGCTCCGTGTGTGACTCGAAACCTCGACTGTCAAGCTGACAGGCGAAGTCTCTAACCGTTGACAGTAGAGGTTTCGAGTCACACACGGAGCAGTCTCCCATGTCTCTAACCTATCATGATAAGAGAGAGAGAGAGAGAGAGAGAGAGAGAGAGAGAGAGAGAGAGAGAGAGGGGAAGTGGGAGAGGGAGAAAGGGGCAGAAAAATGCTAAAATATATTCTCCTGGTAGAAATGTTTCCTAAGTTTTGCATAGATTTTGTCTTTTAGATTTTTGAAATAAGGGATGAGTGCGTATTATACAGAAGTAAGTAACCTTTTTTTCCACAATGAAAATGAGAATAAAAAACACAAAACAACATACATCCAAAACTAAAATCCCTTATAAATAAAACCATCCTATCTTATGATAAAAAACGAAAAAGAATACTGCATAGATTTTCTCATCTAGATTTTTGAAATTAGGGATGTGTTCGTATTATACAGAAGTAAGTAACCTATAATAAAAAAAGAAAGAGGAAAAACTAAAAAATGTTAAAATATATTCTCCTGGTAGAAATGTTTCCTAAGATGTGCATAGATTTTCTCCTCTAGATTTTTGAAATTATGGATGTGTGCTATAAATGAGTGCATATTATCAAAAGTAAGTAACCTTTTTTTTTCCACAATGAAAATGAGAATAAAAAATAGAAAACAACATACATCAAAACGAAAATCCCTTATAAATAAAAACATCCTATCTTATGATAAAAAAAAGAAAGAGAAAATTGAATAGATTTTCTCCTCTAGATTTTTGAAATTAGGGATGTGTTCTATAAATGAGTGCGTATTATACAGAAGTAAGTAAGCTATAATAAAAAAAGAAAGAGGAAAAAGCTAAAAAATGTTAAAATATATTCTCCTGGTAGAAATGTTTCCTAAAATTTGCATAGATTTTCTGCTCTAGATTTTTTGAAATTAACAATGCGTGTGTATTATTTTTGTATATTACGCACGCATCGTTAATTTAAAAAATCTAGAGCAGAAAATAACCTTTTTTTTCCACAATGAAAATGAGAATAAAAAATAGAAAACAACATACATTCAAAACGAAAATCCCTTATAAATAAAAACATCCTATCTTATGATAAAAAAAAGAAAGAGAAAATTGCATAGATTTTCTCCTCTAGATTTTTGAAATTAGGGATGCGTGCTATAAATGAGTGCGTATTATGCAAAAGTAAGTAACGTTTTTTTTTCACAATGAAAATGAGAATGAAAAAACAGAAAACAACATACATCCAAAACGAAAATCCCTTATAGATAAAAACATCCTATCTTATGATAAAAAAAGAAAGAGAAAATTGCATAGATTTTCTCCTCTAGATTTTTTAAATTAGGGATGCGTGCTATAAATGAGTGCGTATTATGCAAAAGTAAGTAACGTTTTTTTTTTCACAATGAAAATGAGAATGAAAAAACAGAAAACAACATACATTCAAAACGAAAATCCCTTATAAATAAAAACATCCTATCTTATGATAAAAAAAAGAAGAGAAAATTGTATAGATTTTCTCCTCTAGATTTTTGAAATTAGGGATGTGTGCTATAAATGAGTGCGTATTATACAGAAGTAAGTAAGCTATAATTAAATAAAGAAAGAGAAAAAAGCTGAAAAATGCTAAAAGATATTCTCCTTGCAGAATTGTTTTCCTAGAATGTCTTAATCAACAGGTGCGATAAAAAAGGAATCGAATTATTTCTCAACACTAATTTGTCAACTTTTAATTATGCGCAGGTGAGATAAAGAAGAAATAAAATCGGTATTAATATCATCGAAACACAAAATCGATAATTTTATTCCCTAGAACGAATACCTTCTGTATTTAATTAACAAAAAAAAGAGATGACTACAAGAATTCCATCTTAAAGATCTCTAAAGGCTTCAGACTGCAAATTAACTAAAAAGATTCAAAAAGAAAAACTCAGGTGCTTTCTTTAAGTTATACGCGGAAGAACCCTTCTAAAAGTGAAATCCGCGTATAGCAGCGAACCCAGTTTTAACCGTGTTAGTACTACTAATGTATGCACCACTTGGACGATACGGTCAATTCTAAGTTTAACAGGTTTGGATTCAGAGTTTTCCTTCTCCTAGACTGGTTACCTAGCCATCGTTAAAGAGTCCAATCTGCCCTGCTATTTACCCATAGATTGGGGGAGAAGTAGATTCATACCTTTCCTAAGGGTTTTAGCGCAATTTGAAATGTAAACAGCTTCGTCCGGGAATTGAACTCGACTCTAACCATTTGACCACGCGCATCTAATGTAAATATATATGTATGCAATTCTAGGCATGTTGGTATGCGATTAAATTCAATCAATAATAAACTTGGGAGAGAATTAAAATATTCGAAGACCAAAGAAATTATCACCAAATTCTTTGAAGGAATCCTTAATGAATTGGAAATCAGAGAGTGAACGTGGAACCAATGCATCTAGTCGCTTGCCGTAGTACAATGTTGCATCTTTCAGAACTGCTTATTTAATGAGCACAGTTCGCCAGCGATGCCCTGAAGGTTTTTACCAAACCACGCCCCTAAAATAAACCGCTGAGAAATTATTATAATAAAGGATTAACGATCCCATCAATACATATATAAAGGGCAGTTGTGTGTATATGTATGTCCGGAGGAAACTTCGAAAATAAAACGATTAACGACAAATTAAATATATATACATATTAAATATCACCAGGGATCAGTTTTCGAGCAAAAATAATAAAGATTTGATTTACATTCGTGAAGATAATTAAAAAATAAAATTTAAATAATAATAGCCTGGATTTTTTTTTTTCGTTTAATATTTTAGATAGTAGACATTAACATTTCTTTTCAGAGTAGCTGGATCAATGCTAGGTCTATTTTTTTTAAAATGGGGCATCACACGAGGATTCAACTCGCGATTCAGTAATAATGGATCTGCGGGACTAACTTTAAAAAAATCCCCGTCTAGCAAGGCGACGCCGGGTAGCTGCTGCTAG
>CM042180.1:48606744-48609244 GCA_023376005.1 Doryteuthis pealeii | reverse complement strand
CCTAATAGGCTGAAATGTACATACAGAGATTGACTTCTTCTCGATTTGTTTACGCTTTACATTTAAACAGATATGCACGCCTAATTCATTTAATTATAATTAATTAATTAACAATTAGGTATGACTTTAATCAAGCACATAATATCCCAATATATATATATATATATATATATATATATGTGTGTGTGTGTGTGTGTGTGTGTGTGTGTGTGTGTGAAGAAAGGAAGTAAATGCGACGGTATGTAATATATCAAGAAAAATGAAAAAACACAGGTTTAAACACTGCAGCGTCGGCCAATAAACTCAACACTTAACCCATTTAAGTGGTGAGTTTATTGGCCGACGCTACAGTGTTTCGATCTATTAATTAGATCATCTTCAGGGCATAAGAGAAGAAATTTTTTATCAGAGAACAATGAGAAAAGCGAGTGGTAATCCTTGTCATTCGGTCTGTTTAAAAATTTCTGAAGTTTGAAAAAAGGAGACGGTTTTGAAATATGACATCAAATATTCTATTTTATGGTGTGAGTATGTAGCGCTGTAAGTGTGTGTATTGAAAGGAAACATTGTGCATTTTTTTTTTTAGGTGTGTGGTTGTGTGTGTGTGTGTATAAATTTATTCTGTTGCGATAAACGACAGCGGAAGTGAAATATATATATATAACGCGTGGTTGATATGCTATAAAACAAACAAAAAAACAACCATTCTTATTTAGCCGGCCTCGAGACTACCTCAAAGTAAATGAACTGCATTCCGTTTTGTCCATTTTAAAATAATGACCCATATTATTGTAAATACGCGAAAACTAATTAAGTTTAGAAAACACAAATACATAAAGTACAAAGGAGATATTTTCGAAGGGAAAAAAATCATCCAATAGTTTTTGTTTTTTTTAAGATGAAAAAAATAGTATTAAAATAAAGATGAAAAAAATTATAATAACAGGAAGACGACAGACCGAAAGATAACTAGAAAATGACGCTATTTTCTATGAGGTAATTAATTGAAAACAGGACAGACAGACAGAGCAAAGTCCATAAAAGTATAAAACAGAAAGAAACAAAAATAAAATGAGGAAATATGAAATAAAATAAAGATTGAGAGAGAAAAGAATATTACCTAAGCCGATAAACAAATCATATTTCCTCTGTTTTTTTTTCTTCTTCTCCTTTTTTAAGTGAAAACTCAAAAAATAACAATGTTAAAAAATAAAATAAAATAAAATAAAATAAATGAAATTAAAAAAATAAAACGTTATAACGGTACCTTTATGTGTTAGAATAAAAAAAAATCGAAAGAATAAAACAAACAAAAAAAAAGGGGAAAGATAAAGCCGGAATTTTCCTGGAAATATTTTAAACGGGAAATTCGATGCGTGTTTTTGTTCCAGAAGTTGGAAATGAAGATGAGGCTGGGAATGATGAGGAGAGCATCCTCTTACCCAGAATCAATTTACACATGTCGGCTTTTATTCTAGTCTCAAACTAAAACAAAGTTTCAGAGATTTCAAATTCAATTTGATGAAAGACCCAGTCCCTACTAACATCAATGAGTTAAAAAAAAAATGTTTGAAAAATTGATTCTTTAAACAATTCAATACCAATCAATTTTGAATAAAACAAAATCTCCTCGGCATAAAATAAGCCACTAAGGGTTGACATGCCGTAAAATCCATCAACTAACCAACTACCATTAACGACGCTGCATTTTTTAAATTCTTTATTTAATTATTTAATTATCCTTCCCCACTTTCCGCCCTGTCGGCTGCGGCGTTAGAATGCACCGACTGCACCTCTGCAGAGGGGTAAGACTCCCCCAATGGGGCCACCTGTTGGCCGTGGGTGGCGACCCATGATGCTTAAGGATAGAGCCCAGGTGGATGAGCAGTTCATGACATGCAATACTCCACTTTGGCCCTATCTTGGGCTAGACGGGCGGTCGGATAGGCCCCCTCCGATCAATCGGCTGGTCACATCAAGCCCTAGCACCTATATGATTTTCCCAACCCTATTGCCCTTATGGCAAGCCCCAACCCCTTTTTATCATATGGGTGCTAGAAGGCGGTGGTTGCGGGTCTACATGTCCTGGAATGACGTTAAACTCTATCTGATGGTGAGGTTCCAGTTCTGGAGGTTTGGGGAATGTGGAGCACCCCATTCATCCCCATTGCTCCCTGGTCCACTCTGACCCGGAGAGGTAGTACCTGTTAGGGTCCCATCTATGGGTTAAATAGAAAAATGTATTTATAAAACAAATGTATTATCCATTAAGAATTGATTTATTTCAAAACTTTATCGGCATTAAATGACCCACTGAGGTTGATATGTTGTAAAATAAAACAAACTTTTCTATCTTACGTCTTCTTCTAGCGACTTCTAGCGTCTTGGTGGTCGGTCGCACTTAACTCATTTCTTCTTCTAGATCAGTTACCAAGACATTCACCAACCACAAAACCATATTATTTCCTTAAGCTTTTATTTACTTAACTATACATTTCAT
>CM042180.1:48596744-48601744 GCA_023376005.1 Doryteuthis pealeii | reverse complement strand
TAGGATATTCTTAAGCTAAAAAGTAAAGAGTGCTCAATGCCTAAGTAGAGCAAATAATAAAGATAAACCTAATGATTCAGATATACCTACTAAAAGTTTCGCTTAGTGCTCTTCAGCACTTAGTGACTCATATATATATATATATATATATATGAGTGTGTGTGTGTGTGTGAGAGAGAGAGAGAGAGAGAGAGAGAGAGAGAGAGAGAGAGAGAGAGAGAGGGGGGGATAGATAGAAAGTTTGTGCGTGTGTCTGCGTGTGAGCTTAACAGCAGTTTTTGAAAACTCTGGCAGAAGAAAAACTCCGAATTCACACCTGCTAAATTCCACTCCAAAAAATGACCTTGTGTTGCATCCTGCTCACGCGGAGCATTGGTACAGTCGGTATAGCGTCGGCTCTACTTTACTTATATTATATATTATATATATATATATATATATATATATATATAT
Source organism: Doryteuthis pealeii (assembly GCA_023376005.1). Lineage (NCBI taxonomy): Eukaryota > Metazoa > Mollusca > Cephalopoda > Myopsida > Loliginidae > Doryteuthis > Doryteuthis pealeii. The sequence continues at coordinate 48,601,291 of CM042180.1, read as the reverse complement.
ATTCTTATTTTACTGTTCTTGCATGTATTCCTTACGGTATTGTCACAGAACTAACTGTCATAAAAGTGACAGATGATTTGTCAATTATTTCATGAACCATCAACAGCGTCTATCACATTTGTCCTTCGACAATGAATTCTTTTTTTTTAATTATCAAAATACATAAAACAGTGGAAGCTTGAAAACTTTATTCTTATCCGTCAACCAAAAAGATGGCATGGTTATAACTATTGAATGTTTCTTCCAGTTTTTTTAAATCTAAAAGATTTTCTTTTTTTATATTTCTCATTCGGTGGAGACTGACATCAGGATGATTTTAATTGACGATATACCTTAAATCCTTCTTCTAAATAGTATCATTTAGCAACCCCACTACACACGCAGATTTTCCTTCTCTTAAAGCAACTTGACGTCGATATTGTTTATATACGAAAACATTTTTTTATAAGGATGCTGCATGCTGTTTTGAATAAATCCTGGAAGCAACACCCTACAAAACAGCAGCTGTATGGCCACTTTCCTCCCATCTTATAAATCATCCAAGTAAGATGAGCAAGACATGACTGGGCACTGCTGGTGAAGTAAGAACATACTTATAAGTAATATTCTCATGTGGACTGCCACACATGGACACACCAATGTTGACTGACGAGCGAAGACATACATACATCAGCTTTGTGTGGACACTGGATGCCATCTAGAGGATCTACCAAAAGTAATGGTTGATAAAGACAGATGCTCAGAGCAAGTTAAGTGAATCTGTGCTATCAGCATGACATGATGGTGATAAAATTGAATAAACTCATGGTTATTCTTGATATTTTCTGACCTCTTAAATATTTTACTATCAACATTTCTTACTATATCGTTATATGTGATGTCATATATCTGCGAACAATTATTAAACCATGTTTATATATATTTTTTTTTCTTGAAGTGTATCTAGCTTATATAGGAAGATAGTTTTTTATAAGTTCAATCCAAAACCACACCTTAAATCATTCCTTTACGCAGATTTTCTTTCTCTTAGAAGTACTTAACGTGGATATAGCTTATTGTTATAGGTGACACACCCTATAAGACCAATGGAATGCGCCAACAGCTTACTATAAATAAACACGGATAATTGTGGCTTGAGCAAGCCAATGCAAGTGCCAATAACTCTGTTCGTCGGACGTACTTTCCACATCTCTCTATTGTATTGTCTACTTTCTGTTAATACATTTTCTACTTTTCGTTACCCGTTGTTTTGTTCTTTTCTTGACCCCTTAAAACCTCACAACACTTATATAGGAAGACATTTTTTTATAAGATCAATCCAAAACCTTATCTCAAATCCTACTTCCAAATAGTATGCAGTTAGCAACCCCACTGCAAGGGGAGATTTCCCTTCTCTTAGAACTACTTGACGTGGATATAGATTATATAGGAAGACATTTTTTTATAAGATCAATCCAAAACCAAATCTCAAATCCTACTTCCAAATAGTAGGCAGTTAGCAACCCCACTGCAAGGGGAGATTTCCCTTCTCTTAGAACTACTTGACGTGGATATAGCTTATATAGGAAGACATTTTTTTTATAAGATCAATCCAAAACCAAATTCAAATCCTACTTCCAAATTAGTATGCAGTTAGCAACCCCACTGCAAGGGGAGATTTCCCTTCTCTTAGAACTACTTGACGTGGATATAGCTTATATAGGAAGACATTTTTTTCTAAGATCAATACAAAACCTTATCTCAAATCCTTCCTCCTAATAGTACAATTAAGCAAACCCGCCGATAATTATTACCATTATCAATTCCGCTCGTTCACCCCCTCTCTCTATCTTTCCCCTATTCTCTTTTTCTTTCTTCATTATCATATTTTTTCTGTGTAGCATGTCCTTTTTCTTCCCTTTCTTTCTTTGTATTAAAAACGGAATGGTCCATTATTTAGCGGAGGTGACAACACTCATAAGAAATAAGAGTTATGTGGATAAGCAACACCAGATAATCAGGATTTACATTTTAAAAATTACACCTTGGACAATTTAAACGGTCTCATTTTTAACCAGAGGGTGTTGCAAGATGATAACGGTACAAGTAAAGAACATTAAGGAGTCTTAATATTTTATTATAATGGAGATTAGGTGTCTATCTGTCTGTAATCGAAACTATGTTACAAGTCCCTTAGTTATTTACATTATATTCACAATGATCATTAAATACTCATTTTATCTATTGATGGTGTTTATTATTAAAGTCTAGCAGAGTTAGATTTACAAAAAAAAACAACCCATGTTATTGAAGTGTTTAAAAAATCCTACAATGTGTCTTATATATCAGTAAGAAATAAAGGTTTATGGTGTAGATAAATTGCATACTGGTTTTAACAAAACTGGGTTTAATAAATAATTACTTGGTGTTATTGATTTCGCGCCGATTTTCCTTCTCTGAAAGCAACTTTACGTGGATATTGTTTATATACGAAGACATGTTTTTCTAAGTTAAATTCAGAAAAAAACCTTAAATCTTTACTTGAAAAAGTATGTCTTACTCAACCTCACCTGATGTGCAGGATGTGGCACAAGGTCAATTTTTGAGCGGAATTACAAAGGTTTGAATTCAGAGATTTTCCTCCTCTTAGACCAACATGACGATTTTCGAAGATAGGGAGAAATTTTTTCTTGAATCCTTCCTGAAAAGAGTATGTCTTTAGCAACCTCTCCACACGATTGACATAAGGTCAATATTTAAGCGAGATTAAACAGGTTTGAATTCAGAGATCTTCGTTCTCTTGACGTAGATATTGCTTATATAGGAAGACATTCTTAATAAATTCAATCTAAAAAATATCTTAACTCATTTCTTTAAAGAGTATGCATTTAGTAACCCCGCCGCACTTGCAGGATGTGACACAAGGTCAATTTTAAGCGGTATTACAAAGGTTAGGATTCAGAGATTTTTCTCATTGTAACTTGACGAGGGCATTTTTTTTTTTTAGATAGGAAGTATTTTTTCTAAGTTCAATACAGAAAATACCTTAAATCCACAGTAAAAAAAAGTATGCTTACCCAACCCCTCCGCATACGCAGGATGTGACACAAGGTCAATTTTTTATGCGAGATTAAACAGGTTTGAATTAAAAGATTTCATTCTCTTAGAACAACTTGATGTGGATATTGCTTATATCGGAAAAAAAATTTTCTAAGTTGAAAACAGAAAATACCCCAAGCCCTTCTTCTAAAGTGTATTGTTTTTACCAACGCCTCTGCACGATGTGACACAAGGTCAATTTTTAAGCGTGATTAAACGGGTTTGATTTCAGAAACTTTCCTTCTCGACCAATTTCACGTGGTTATTGCTTATATACGAAAACATTTTAAGTTAAATTCAGAAAATACCTTAAATCTTTACTTGAAAGTGCATGTCTTACCCAACCCCTACTGACGCACAGGATGTGACACAAGGTCATTTTTTAAGCGGGATTACAAAGCGCTGTCTCTATCTCGGCGGGTGATTGATGTCTGGCTTTGGGGCGGCCGGCTGCTGCCTCTTCTTTTCTATGTTGGTTTTGGTAATGCGTTATATTTATTATAATGCTCAGTACCATTGATACTCCTACTATGAATCCGCCATTGGTGAATTCATTGGGGGGGGGGACTGGCTCAATCGACCCAGAATAAATGCCCTAACAGAAAGAGAACAAAGACGAAAGTTCACTATGAAATTCAAAGGCAAGTCACAAGCGTGGATGTTCAGTTTAATTCTGAGGCAAAGATTAACAATGAGAATTGTGTTTGCTAAGGTCAAGGTAGATAGGCATTATTTTTTCTGTGCAAATAAGTGACATATATCAGAGCTGCCGCCAGTGGCATACGGTAGGATCGCAGAGTTGGGAGAACCAGTGTGAGTGGCTTCAAGTATGCAGAAAGTTAAATGCAGTCAGCTCAATATGAATTATTGGGCCCAACATTGTTGAAGGATATAGAGGGTCATCGTGTAATGTCAGGAAATGGACATGTCTGAAATAATTTGTACAAAATATTTCGGTTATTCCCTATAAATCTAGCATAAACAAAGGGGAACCACTCCTGACTAATAAATTATTTATTTATTTATTGACCTACCAGAAAAAAAAAGACGGGATTAGGCTTAGGATTAGGGTTTAGGGTTAGGGTTAGGGTTAGTGTTTAGGGTTAGTTTAATGGGAAAATAAATAAATAATTTATCAGTCAAGAGTTGTTCCCCTTTGTTTATGTTAGACTTATAGGAAATAACCAATATTTTCATCATTAATTGAAAATTTATATAATCGTTAATTTTATGAAAATGCATGATTAAAATTTTTTCGCGAGCATATTTTACAAGATTTTTATATATTCAAGAATTACTGCAAACGATTGTTCTTTTTCGTTTACGGATAACCTACAGTATTATAAGTTTGCTAAGGTCATGGGTGAAAGGCAGAGAAAAACAAAGAAAAAAGAGATTACACAATCGAACGAATTCAGACGTGAAAAAAATCCGAGAAATAACAACAACAACAACAATAATAATAATAA
>CM042180.1:48586744-48591744 GCA_023376005.1 Doryteuthis pealeii | reverse complement strand
ACAAGCTCCGAGAAATTCATATCTATACGTTTATACAGATTCCACTATACGATCTACATCATAAATGAGAACAACTCGTCCCTCCCAGAGGTGACAGATACACAACTGTATCAACATCAGTAATATATAATAGAATCGAATGAGTAACAAATAAATAGTTCTTTACTCTGTTAATAATTTCCGTTTAATTTTATATTTATTTACGGAAACGATATAAACAACCAAGTGCGTTTACCTGCATGAAGGCATTCATTCTAATGATAAAAACTATAAAACGGTTCCTTTGAAAATATATAAAATATTTAATATAAGGCGTAGTATAGTATATAATATATAATTTCCAAAATATTATTTAAATAATAATCATCCTATAGTGAAATCCAAAATAATGTTAGCAGTGAATAGAAATATTAGATAATAATAATTATATATAAATAGAAATAAAGACTTCAGCACCATTTTAGATCATTAGTAGTTCTATTTCGATGGGAGGCGCTTAGACAAATTAATGTTGTCCTAACTCTACTCAGCCACTCAACTCAGCATGCACGATTGCGCATGACTCTCTCTTCTTATCTCTTTAATAAGGTATGAAAACAGATTTTATTATATTTTTTATTAAAATATATATTTTTTTATTATATAATTTATTAAAATATAAAAATATAAAAAAATCTGATTTTCAAATGCACTTTTAAATATAGTAATTAAATAACTCTCTCAATGGCTCAATCATGTACTATGTAGTATGACAGAGAAGAAGATACACACAATCAGTATAGTAACAAAAAATTAATCCCTGAATAAATATGTATACTATTTATATAAACGCTAAATCTCTTAGTCTATATTGTATATAATATATCTTTAACTATATTATATATATATTTGCTTATGTGAGACATTCTACTATTCATAAACCGACAGCAGGTAAGGCTACATCAATCTCGCACTACGGTTATTAAAAAGAACTCCGCATAAATAGAATAACTTGTGTTATTCGTATTAGGTAACGCTCTCATGTATAACATCTGACTTATTGTGTAAACTATTATTGTATTTTAATCACTATTAAACATAAGAATATATATTAGTATAATATTATATAATTATAATATAATATAGTTGAGTGTGTATACGAATAGTGAGTGAAGAGTGTGATGTGAACCATATAACCTTTTAGGCTCACGCTCTCTGGCTCTCGAGTGTTTCATTAAGGACATCTGATCGTTGAGCATGGTGAGATTCTAAGATGATCGTTAACATAGAAGTATGTGATGATGTGGTGTGTAAGAAAATATAATAGACAAACGCACGACTGCGTTCCAAAAACTTAAGACATTCTCGAAGTGGACTCTCCCTTAAAGGTTTCGGTTTATATTAATCAAAATTACAATCATCGCATATGGTTAAGATTACTCGTGATAAGATATCTGTCACTCGAGAAATGATGACTTATATAATAGATCATATAGATCTAGGATCCAAGTAGATGAATAGTGAAATATTATATAAATATACTATAATATACTGTTATGCGTTCAGCGTTATATTTTATGAAACGACGAGCCGCGACCGCACGGACAGTTATTTACTCCCTTATGATAATATTACCTACACACTATTCATCATACTAACTACATCCACTCATTATTAGAAAGTCTATCTATATATAATATGAAGAAAAAGAGGTGGTGAAGTTGCCTCTTTGTCAGAGCAGAAAAACAGGATTTGGTCAATTACGGCTCTCGATCAAAAATTACCTTATAGGTTGACTAGGGCTTGAAATATACGTGGCACTAGACTGAGTATAGATCGTTAGAGGGTTAGGCCTCTCCTAATCGCCCATAGTCTTATGCCAATGAATAGAGGCATAAAGTTAGAGTATGAAAGTCTAATGATTATACTGTGCTTCATACACATACTTGGACCTCTTTATCCTATAAGTACATCACAGTGAGGTCAGCTCACCTATACAGTACCACAATCAAGCTAGTGGGCCAAAACATTAAAAACCTTCGGAAATAACCAGACGATCTAGATATCTAACAACCTCTAGCAAGAAAAGGAGTGACTAGGCATATACTAAACACGCTTCCATGGTACACACTAAATCTAGGATCGTGAATAATAATAGAGAGAAGATTTGGAACACTGTATAATAAAGAGTTCGTATCTACAAGTGAATAGTAGTAAAGTCAGCAATAGTAGTATTTGATTTGATGGAGGTATATAAAATAGACTCACCAAAACCTTCAGAACGAATGGTACAAAGAAATCAAGTTACCAGAGCGGAAACTTTGTAATTGAGAATTTGCTTTAAAAAGACAAAATTTGCATTACGTTGAATCTCTTATTTTTTGTATAGTGTTCTTTCATGATTCTAATATATCTTTTCCTTCATCTTTTTAAGATTCTTCATTTGTTTTATAAATTTCTTGTTTCTCTTCGTTTTTTTATTCCTCTATTGTTATTTTCTTTTTATATAATGCGTTACACCAACCGCCATTTCATATCGTCTTTGCAAATTGGCCGCGTTAAAATTATTATTATAATTGGTTTGCTTTAATTACCGTTCTCTCTTTATACACGTTCTTTTGTTTTTCTCTTTCACGAATATTAGTTCATTGTCATTCGTACTAGCTGAAAAACCGCACTTCGAGGGTATCCTAGGTCAATCTGAGACTATATATATTAGTGAGGCCCCCATTTCTAGTTATTTTTTCTGGTTGTTTGAGTTTTACGGCACATGACAACCATGTGGGTTATTTTATGTCGGAGACATTTTGTTTTATTCATTTTTGAGTCATTTCATTGTCATTCGTACTAGCTCATAAATCGCACTTCGAGCGATGTCCTGACTCGGGCTGAAAACTACATTACATTACAATTCATTTTACGGAAATAACAAGTGTTGGAGGCTTGCCATGAAGGCCATAAGGTTGGGACAATCATGAGGCGCTTGGCATGATGGTTTAGAGTCGTAGGAAATGGAAATTGTCGACCCGGGTTCAAATCCTAGACGAAACTGTTTGCATTTCACATAGCGCTAATACCCTTGGGAAAGATATGAATCCTACTTTCCCTCCAGCTATGGATAAATAGTAGGGCAGACTGGGCTCTTTAACATTGGTTAGGCAACCCGTCTAGGAGAAGGAAAACTCTGAATTCAAACATGTTGAACTCCGCTTGAGAAATTGACCTTGTGTCTCATCCTGCTCGTGCGGAGGGGTTGGTAAATATATATATGTGATGAAAAGAGTTGGAGGTTTGCAATAAGAGTAATACGATTGGGACAGTTTTATACGTGTTAGGGATTGATGTGACCAGCCGTTTGATAGAGGGGGTGGGCTCTCTGACCTGCCGTTTAGTCCAAGTGGAGTGTTGCAAGTCATGTACTATTCAGCAACCAGGATTCTGTCCTTAAGCATCACGGATTGCCACCTGCCGCTAACATTCTTGAATAAGCCTCGTGCAATAGATGATATACCGCAAGTTCCAAAAGAATTGCGCATTTCTCACGTCCCTTTGTCACTGCAGTGTTTCCATCTAAATAATAAATTTAAACTAAGAGCTTTTTAGAAATGTGGATGTCTGGTCATTGCTGGTTCAGTTATTGAGACATTTAGTTTGACGAAATTGCTTATTGGCTGACAGAGGCGGACACTTGCGTCTTAATTAGCACATAACTGACATATTATGACAGGTTCAGGACATAAGACAGTGAAATATTATTAGCTTGAACAAAAGATATAATATATATATATATTATATATATATATATTATATATATATATATATATATATATTAACGGCTTCTAACGGCCTCTGCGTTCCTAATGATTCCAAAAAAATATTCTTTTTTTCTTTTCGAACATTCTTTCTTGTTTCCAACGATTTTTATATCTACTCAAAAAATAAAAATTCACTCTGATGAATGTTGTAAAAAATCTCTCTGTGTACGGAATATTTTATACATTTTTCCTAATTATATTATTATTATTTTCAACTCCATCTGATTATTTTAATAATAATAATAATAATAACGTAAATCCGTATACATTTTGATAAACAGACCGAAATACATGTGTAAGTGATATCGACTAAAAGGGATATCGATAAAATTCATTTTATCTATCTACATTTCTTTTCTTTACTCATTTTTTCCTCATATTGTCGGATTCATTTTCCATTCTTACATTCGTTTGTGTGTGTGTCTGTGTGATGTGTGAGTGTGGTGTGAGAGGGTGCCGAACACTGAGACAACATGTCTTTTGTAAATAGGAAAGACACGTGTGCTATAAACAGATTGTCATGTAAATATTTTCCACAAGTGTGTGGAATTATTGTACTCGACTTCATTGTCACATTTTATAACCAGACATGGATTGGAACAAAAATTACTTTCTTATGGGCATAACTCTTCTGATCTTCTCTTACTACCTCTCGCTCTCTCTCTGTAAATTTATAATAGTGGGTAGGCTAACAACGAGATGCTTAATTAAAGGTAGGAATTAATATTCTAATTTCTTGGTATGAATTATAAGAATATTATTTCTTTATCTTTATATTATATATGAATTGGTGGTGATAATGTTTATTCGATGTCTTATATTTATTATATTAAAGCGTTTTCAGTCATGATAGGGCTATCTTATTATTTATACATTGAAGATAACAGTATGAAGTAGTGAAGTTATATATTTGATGTTCGGTAGAGTTTTCAATTTATTTCTCTTTCTCGTGCGGTGACGAAGATTATCTACTTTATAGTATGCATATAGTGACGAGGTGATATGATAGGTAATGTGCCTTAACTAGTATTATATTATCGTTGTATATATATATAGATAACTATAAACATACTAAATACACATGTGTTGCTTAATTCAGTTAGACAGATTATATAATTGAATACTAATAAGTCTTTAGTTAGATTTAGTTATAGATATAAACAGGTTGAGCCAAAATTTGATGGATTAGAAAGGGAAAATCTAATA
>CM042180.1:48577486-48586644 GCA_023376005.1 Doryteuthis pealeii | reverse complement strand
GAAGAGGAGGATAGTAAACAGAGAGTACCGGCGTGATTGACACATTCATATAGATCTTTGTAACTTTGTTAAAAATTGATTTTTAATAAATTGTAATGGTTAGGCGTAAATTTTGATTTCTAATTGTTTGGTTTATCTTAACTTGATATGAGCAAAATAAATTCTTCATAATCTTAAAAGAAATCCGCTAACAAGAAAGAAATAACTGTATATTTATTCTTTACTTCCTTATTATTAACTAAATTAACAGTTTAATTACGAAAATTTAACACTTCAATGAAGACGGGAGGAACGGAAAATGATGGAAGTGTTAAGTTTTCAAAGTTGTTTCGTTCTAGTTTTTTGCAATCATACGCGCCCCTGGCGTCTATCATATTAAATCTTTTTATTCTACATTCTTATTCAGAGGGTTTCAGGGTTTAGCCTTTCTAATTTAATTATCAATATTTTTTATTATAAAATTTAACACTAAAATACTTGCAACCCGGAAGGGGTGGTGCATTTATTTTGCTAGTATAATGTAATATACCAAACTTGTTGGTAAATCCTTGCAGAAGAACAAAAACTGCAATACATTGATTAACTAAAAATAATACTACCAACACATTATCATGGGGGGAGAAATAAAACATTTTTGGGGAAAAAAAGACAAGACCAAGATAGTCGTATGCAACCGAAAAAAGGGTATAGCGGGTTGATACTATGATACTTGGCTAAAGAAAAAACAATTTATATGTAATATATATAGTGAAATATGTATATCTTATTATAATGGAGATTGTGTTCGCTTTTTCTGTCTGTAAGCCGAAACTAATTCCTACTCAAGTCAGCCATTCTGCCTATAAGGGTTATCTGGCATCAAACATTCATGGCGCTTATACAAGATTTTATTTTATCTAAACCTCCATTATTAAAATTGTCTACATTATTAATACTGTTAACTATGTCTACATACTGACAACATGCAATTATATTTATATACTGACATCAAAATAGCGGTTTACTTCCAGTGGGTGAAACGGAAGGTTAACGTAATTGGTTGCATAAATGTAATATAAAATGAATTTAATAAATACTGTACTTAGTATTATTGATTTGTCTAACTATTTTTGGTTTTATTTAATGAATATAGCAAAAATCTTTCAATGAATTTAATGAAAGTCCATTAACAAGATAAAATAACTGTCATTTTATTCTTTTAACTTCCTGCTAAAACTAAATAGAAAAAATATCAATTGAAACAGACGAGAGTCGGAGAGAGTATTCGCCAGGTTGTTCCATTTTTTATTATATTCCTCTGGTGATTCATTAATCTTTTATATATGGCATCCTCTGTTTCAAAATCATTATATCATCTGGTATTCTTATTTACCGGTGTGCATTAGCTCTTTCTAATTTAAATACATATTTGTATTACATTAAAACTTAAATTACTTGCACTCCGGAGGTACATATAAAAACCGCTAGGGATATTCTTAAGCTAATAAAGTAAAGAGTGCTCATGCCTAAGTAGAGGCAAATTAATAACAGATACTAAATGATTCAGAAATATACCTACTGTAAAAGTTTGCTTAGCTCGCTTCTTCAAGCACTTAGTGACTCAGGTGGATTACCTATATTATAATAATGCTTTAGGGATCTATGAGTAGTGTGTGTGTGTGTGAAGAGAGGAGGAGAGAGAGAGAGAGAGAGAGAGAGAGAGAGAGAGAGAGAGAGGGGGGGATAGATACGAAAAGTTTTTGTGCGTGTGGTCTTGCGTGTGAGCTTAACAGCAGTTTTTGAAAACTCTGGCAGAAGAAAAACTCCGAATTCAGCGACCTGCTCAATTCCACTCCAAAAAATGACCTTGTGTTGCCATCCTGCTCACGCGGAGCATTGGTACAAGTCGGTAATAGCGTCGTGCTCTACTTTCTTATATATATATATATATATATTATATATATATATATATATAATTATATATTCTTATTTTACTGTCTTGCATGTTTCTTAACGTATTGTCACAGAACTAACTGTCATAAAAGTTGACAGATGATTTGTTCAATTATTTTCATGACCATCACCAGCGTCTATCACATTTGTCCTTCGACAATTGAATTCTTTTTTTTTAAATTATCAAAATACATAAAACAGTGGAAGCTTGAAAATCTTATTCCTTATCCGTCAACCAAAAGACAGAGCTCCGCATGGTTATTTTAATATTGAATGTTTTCTTCGCAGTTTTTTTTAATCTAAAAGATTTTCTTTTTTAATATTACTCTCACTCTTGTGTATATTATTTGACATCAGATAATGATTCGTTACATTGTTACGTGGATATAGCTTTATATGAAATGATAGTCTTTCTTTCACTCTAGATTCCGACTACCAAACCATGCCTTAATCTTCACACTAAACTTGAGTAAGCATTTAACACACACCCACCTACAGGCGAGGCGGGAACCTTAAAAGCGGACTCTATTTAGATTCTTATTGATATTTCGTCATCTTAAAAATGCAAACTTTGAAGTGTATCTCAGCTTATATAACGAAAACCATTTTTTTATAAGTTCAATCCAAACCACATCCTTAATCATTCCTTTACATAATACGCATTTATGCAACCCCCCGCACCGACAGGCTCAGATTTCTTTTCTCTTAGAAGTACCTTGACGTGGATAATATGCTTATAATACGGAAGACTTTTTTTATAAGCTTCATCCAAAACCACAACTTAATCATTCCTTTACATAATTTACGCATTTAGCAACCGGCCGCCACACGCAGATTTTTCCTTTCCCTCTTAGAAGTCTTGTACGTGGATATAGCTTATATAGGAGACATTTTTTTTATAAGTTCATCCAAAACCACACCTTAAATCGATTCTCTAACATAATACGCATTTACAACGGCCGACACGCAGATTTTCTTTCTCTTAGGAAGTTAGCTTGACGTGGATATAGCTTTATATGGAAGGACATTTTTTTATAAGTTCAATCCAAAACCAACACCTTCAAATATCATTCCTTTAATAATACGGCATTTAGCAACCGGCCGCACACGCAGATTTTCTTTCTCTTAGAGTACTTTGACGTGATATAGCTTAATATTTAGGAAGACATTTTTTTATAAGTTCTAATCCAAACGCAACACTTAAATCAATTCCTATAACATAATAGCGCATTTAGCAACCGGCCGCAATCACGCAGATTTTCTTTCTCTTAGAAGTACTTGACGTGGATATGCTTTATTAGGAAAAGACATTTTTTATAAGTTCAATCCTAAAACCACACCTTAAAATCATTTTCCTTTACATAATACGCATTTTAGCAACCGGCGCACACGCAGATTTTCTTTTCTTTCTTGAGTACTTGACGTGGATATAGCTTATATAAGGAAACATTTTTTATTATAAGTTCAATCCAAACTTCTCCAAACACCTTAAAATCATTCCTTTTTACATATAATAGCAATTTAGCAACCGGCCGCATCTTATTCTCGGCAAATTAGGGTTACGCAGATTTTCTTTCTCTTAAGAAGTAAACTCTGACGGGTGGATATAAGCGCTTATATAGGAGACATTTTTTTATTTTAAGTTCAATTCCAAAACCCAAAACCCTTAAATCATTCTTTACATTAAATACGCGCATTTAGCAACGGCCGCACACGCAGTTTCTTTCTCCTTAAAGTACTTGACGATGGGATATAGCTTATATAGGTAAGGACATTTTTTTTAATAAGTTCAAACTTCAAAAACCACACTTAAAATCATTCCTTTACATAATAACGCTTCTAGCAACCGGGCCGCACACGCAGATTTTTTCTTTTCCTCTTAGAAGTACTTACGTGGATATAGTCTTATATAAGAAGACATTTTTTTATAAGTTCAATCCAAAACTCCCATTACATCTTCAAATCTTCATACCTATAGGGGCATAATACATCGATATTATTTCCTTAGCAAACACGGCCGCACACGCAGATTTTCTTTCTCTTGAAAGTAAACTTGACGTGGATATTTAGCTTAATTAGGAAGACATTTTTTTATAAGTTCAATCCAACCACACCTTAAATCAATTCACTTTAAGCTAAGCATTTAGCAACCGCCGACACGGCAGATTTTCTTTCTCTTAGAAGTACTTACGTGGTATATAGCTTATATAGGAAGACATTTTTTATAAGTTCAATACAAAACAACACCTTAAATCATTCACCTTTTACTATCAATAACGCATTTAGCAATCCGGCCGCAATACGCAAAGATTTTTCTTTCTCTTTTAGAAGTACTTGACGTGGGATAATAGCTTATATAGGAAAGACATTTTTTTATAAGGTTCAAATCCAAAACCACACCTTAAATCATTCCTTTACATCCATAGCATTCTAGCAACCGGCCGGCACACGCAGATTTTCTTTCTATTAGGAAGTAGCTTGACGTGGGATATAAGGCTTATCATAGGACAAGAACATTTTTTTATAGTTCAATGCCAATACCAACACCCTTAAATCATTCCTTTACATAATACGCACATTTAGCAACCGGCCGCACACGCAGAATTTTCTTTCTCTTAGAAGTACTTGTTTACGTGGATATAGCTTATATAAGGAAGACATTTTTTATTTATAAGTTCAATCCTAAAACCACACCTTAAAAAAATCATGTCTTTCATAATTACGCATTTAGCAACGGCCACGGCACACGCAAGATTTTCTTTTCTCTTAGAAGTATTGACGTGGATATAGCTATTATAGGAGACATTTTTTATAAGTTCAATCCAAAACCACACCTTAATCCATTCCTTATACATAATACGTTCATTTAGCAAAACCGGCCGCAACACGCAGATTTTCCTTTCGACTTAGAAGGTACTTGACGTGGATATAGCTTATATAGGAAGACATTTTTTTAATAAAGTTCAATCCAAAACCACACCTTAAATCATTTCCTTTACATAATACGCATTTAGCAACCGGCGCGCACACGCAGATTTTCTTTTAAATCTTAAAGTACTTGACGTGGAATAGCTTTTTATATAGGCAAAGACATTTTTTTATAAGTTCAATCCAAAACCACACCTTAAATAATTCCCTATACAATAATACCATTTAGCAACCGGCCCGCAACACGCAGATTTTCTTTCTCTTAAAGTACTTGACGTGATATAGGCTTATATAGGAAGACAGTTTTTTTATAAGTTCAATCCAACCACACTTAACTCATTTCTTTACATAATACGCATTTAGCAACCGGCCGCAACACGCAGATTTTCTTTCTCTTAGAAGTACTATGACAGTGGATATGCTTATATAGGAAAGATCATTTTATTTATAAGTTCCAATCCATAACCACACTTAAATCATTCCTTTACATATAAACGCATTTTAGCACCGGCCGCATACACGCGAGATTTTCTTCTCTTAGAAGTACTTGACGTGGATTATAGGCTTATATAGGAAGACATTTTTTTATAAATAAGTTTCAATCCAAAACTCACACTTAAATCATTCTTTACATAATACGCATTTAGCAACCGGCCGCACACGGCAGATTTTCTTTCTCTTAGAAGTACTTGGGACGTGGATTTTATATCGCTTATTACTACGCTTACAACAGCTTATTTCTGTACTATAACGTTTCTAATCACACAACCACAACCCTCTGCATGCATTCCTTTACATAATACGCATTTAGCTTTATTTGGTTATGAGCCACGAACACGCAATTTTCTTTCTCTTAGAAAGTACTTTGAACGTGGATATAGCTTATATAGGAAGCACCAATTTTTTTTATAAGTTCATTCCAAAAACCACAACCTTAATATCATTCCTATACATAATACGTGAGCATTTAGCAACCACGGCCGCACAACGGCAGATTTTCTTTCTCTTAGACAGTACTTGACCGCTGGATATAGCTTATATAGGAAGACATTTTTTTTATAGTTTTCAATCCTAAAACCACACCTTTTTTAAATCATCCTTTACATAATACGGCATTTAGCAACGTCGGCCGCACCACCGGCCAGATTTCTTTCTATTAGAAGTATTGACGTGGATATAGCTTATATGGAAGACATTTTTTTATGAAAGTTCAATCCAAAACCACAACCTTAAATCATTCCTTTAACATAATACGCATAGCAACCGGCCGCACATTGCGCAGATTTTCTTTCTCTTAGAAGTACTTGACGTGGATATGCCTTATATACGGAAGACATTTTTTTATAAGTTATCCAAACCACACTTAAAGTCATTCCTTTACATAATACGCATTTTAGAACCGGCCGGCACACGCAGATTTTCTTTCTCTTAGAAGTACTTGACGTGGATATAGCTTATATAGGAATGACATTTTTTTTTTATAAGTCAATCCAAAACCACACCTTAAATCCTTCCCTTTACATATACAGCATTTAGCAACCGGCCGCACACGCAATTTTTCTTTCTCTTAGAAAGTACTTGACGTTGGATATAGCTCTTATATAGGAAGACATTTTTTTATAAGTTCAATCCAAAACAACCTTAAATCATTCTATACATATACGCATTTAGCAAAACCGGCCGCACACGCAGATTTTCCTTTCCTCTTAAGAAGTAACTTGAGGTGATATAGCTTATAATAAGGAAGACATTTTTTTATAAGTTCAATCCAAAACCACACCTTAAATCATTCCTTTACATAATACGCATTTAGCAACGCGGCCGCACACGGCAGATTTTTCTTTCTCTTAGAAGTACTTGACGTGGAATATAGCTTATATAGGAAGAACATTTTTTTATAAGTTCAATCCAAACACACCTTAAATCATTCCTTTACATAATAACGCATTTAGCAACCGGCCCGCACAACGCAGATTTTCTTTTCTCTTAGAAAGTTACTTGACGTGGATATAGCTTATATAGGAAGACATTTTTTAATATTAAGTTCAATCAAAAACCACACTTAAATCATTCCTTTTACATAATACGCATTTAGCACCCGGCGCACACGCAGATTTTCTTCTCTTAGAAGTACTTGACGTGATATGCTTATATAGGAGACATTTTTTTTTATAAGTTCAATCGCAAAACCACAACCTTAAATCATTCATATACCATAATACGCATTTAGGCAACCGGCCGCACGAGTACGCAGTATTTTCTTTCTCTTAGAAGTACTTGACGTGGATATAGCTTATATAAGGTAAGACATTTTTTTTATAAAGTTCAATCCAAAAGCCACACCTTAAATCATCCTTTAACATAATACGCATTTAACACCGGCCGCCACACGCAGATTTCTTTCTCTTAGAAAGTACTTGACGTGGATTAGCTTATATAGGAAGAACATTTTTTATAAGTTCAATCCAAAACCACACCTTAAATCATTCCTATACTAATAGCATTTAGCAACCGGCCGCACACGCAGATTTTCTTTCTCCTTAGAAAGTACTTGACGTGGATATAGCTTTATATAGGAAGACATTTTTTATAAGAATCAATACAAACCTTATCTCAAATCCTTCCTCCTAATAGTACAATTAAGCAAACCCGCCGATAATTATTACCATTATCTACTTCCGCTCGTTCACCCCCTCTCTCTATCTTTTCTCTTTTTCTTCTTCATTATTATTGTTTTTTCTGTGTAGCATGTCCTTTTTCTTCCCTTTCTTTCTTTGTAATAAAAACGGAATGGTCCATTATTTAGCGGGTGGACAACACGTCAATAAGAAATAAGAGTTATGTGGATAAGCAACACCAGATAATCAGGATTTAAATTTAAAAATTACACCTTGGACAATTTAACGGTCTCATTTTTAACCAGAGGGTGTGCAAGAAAATGATAACCGGTACAAGTAAAGAACATTAAGGAGTCTTAATATTTTATTTATAATGGAAGATTAGGTGTCTAATTTTTGTCTGTAACCGAAACTATGTTACAAAGTCCCTTAGTTATTTACATTAATATTCACATGATCATTAAATACTCATTTCATCTATTAATGGGTGTCTATTATTAAAGTCTGCAGAGTTTAGATTTAAAAAAACAGCCCATGTTATTGAAGTGTTTAAAAAATCCTACAATGTGTCTTATATATCAATAAGAAATAAAGGTTTATGGTGTAGATAAATTGCATACTGGTTTTAACAAAACTGGGTTTAATAAATAATTACTTGGTGTTATTGATTTCGCGCAGATTTTCCTTCTCTGAAAGCAACTTTACGTGGATATTGTTTATATACGAAGACATGTTTTTCTAAGTTAAGAAAATACCTTAAATCTTTACTCGAAAGAGTATGTCTTACCCAACCCACAGGATGTGACACAAGGTCATTTTTAAGCGGGATTACAAAGCACTGTCTCTGTCTCGGCGGGTGATTAATGTCTGGCTTTGGGGCGGCCGGCAGCTGTCCCTTCTTTTCTATGTTGGTTTTGGTAGTGTGTTATATTTATTAGAATGCTCAATACCATACTACACACTGTTGTATAGCCGACTACTTCATTCAATAAAACACAGAACGCTATATAAAATATGACCCGTCTTTTTTCCGTCGGTGTGTGGGTGGTGAGGGGTGACGAGTGTTCATTTGGAAATGTCCGAGGGTAGGATGGTAAAGAGCGCCGTGTTCACAATGAACTTCCGAGGGTGGTTAATACAGGAGACGACGAGGTTATTTCTCGGCTGCTCGCTAGGGATGACTTGACCCTTCATCCGCTGGCCTTTTTATACAACAAATATGCCCACGCATTTTTATTGGTTGATCTGATAACGGACATATATATTTCTTTATCTTTCTCCTCACTGGAAGAATACGCTTCCGTTTTCCTTTTTTCTTTTATCTATTTCTTCATCTTCTCCCTACTTCTTAACCGGAAGACCTCTCTTCCGTTCTCCCTTTTTTTTAAATTATATTTTTATCTTTCTCTTTGTCGTTTTGCCGGAAGATTTCTCTTCCGTTGCACGATAATGCAACACTACTATGATCCCTCATTGGTGAATCCATTGGGGGGCGGGGGGGGAGGACTATCTTAATCGACCCAGAAAAAAATAAATGCCCTAACAGAAAGGAGAACAAAGACGAAAGTTTACTATGAAATTCAAAGCCAAGTAACAAGCGTGGATGTTCCTTTGAATTCTGAGGCAAAGCACAAACTTTGCGGAATGTGTAGAGGTCAATGTCAAAGGGGATAGGCATGA
>CM042180.1:48554986-48569986 GCA_023376005.1 Doryteuthis pealeii | reverse complement strand
AAATGCCTAACTCTCCCGACTCATCAGATCGAATGGTGAATTCTTTATTACTTTAAAGGCATTTGAAAACAGATTTTTATATTTTTATATTTTTATTAATATTTATTAAAATAAAAAAGAATAAAAATCTGTTTTCAAATGCCTTTAAAGTAATAAAGAATTCATCATTCGTATCTGATGAGTTGGGAGAGTTAGACACATTCAGTCCCTGAAATAGACTATAACGCTAAATCTCTAAGTCTTTTGTTATTTCTTTACTTATATATTTGCTCTGTGACTCTAACATTAAGAGCACACATTGAGCTCTCAAACTGCGACAGGTTTTTTAAATGAAACTCTTGTGTCGTAAGGAAGATTTCTTCTCTGGACTTTTGGATCATAATATATATATATATATAATATATATATATATATATATATATGTGTGTGTGTGTGTGTGTGTGTGTGTGTGTGTGAAGAAATTTGAAAACGAAGTGTTCCAAAATTAAGATGAATTTATTTATCGACGCTTAAAGGTTTCGGTTTATTTAAACCTTCATCAGGATTGATTATGGGATGAAGAAATTAATGGATGTTTTATAAATGACAGGAGCAAGTAAAATATTTATAAAAAAGTTTGTAACTGTATGCGTTCAGCGTTATATTTTATTGAAAGACGAGCCGCGAGCCGCACACATATTTACTCCCATATACACACACACATACACACACACACATATATATATAAAGGGTTGGGGCTTGTTATAAGGGCAATAGGGTTGGGAAAATCATATAGGTGCTAGGGCTTGACGTGGCCAGCTGGTTGATCGGAGGGGGCCTCTCCAACCGCCCGTCTAGCCCAAGATAGGGCCAAAGTGGAGTATTGCATGTCATGAACTGCTCATCCACCTTGGCTCTATCCTTAAGCATCACGGGTCGCCACCCACGGCCAACAGGTGGCCCCATTGGGGGAGTTTTACCCCTCTGCAGAGGTGCAGTTGGTGCATTCTAACGCCCCAGAAGACAGGGCGGATAAAGATGAGGATTATTATTAATAGTAGTAGTAGTAGTAGTAATTGTTATGGGATATAAAATATTTCCCGGTACAAAGAAATCAATGTTTTACCAGAGCGGAAACTTGGTAATTGAATTTGCTTTAAAAAGACACATTTGCATTCGTTGGTTCTGTTATCTTTGTATAGTGTTCTTTCATGATTCTAATATATCTTGTGATGGTGATGAAGGGGTGCTCCACATTCCCCAAACCTCCAGAACTGGAACCTCACCATCAGATAGAGTTTAACGTCATTCACGGGACATGTAGACCCTAAGCCACCGCCTTCTAGCACCCATATGATAAAAAGGGATAGGGCTTTCTATAAGGGCAATAGAGTTGGGGCAATCATATAGGTGCTAGGGCTTGACGTGACCAGCCGATTGATCAGAGGGGGCCTCCCCAACTGTTCGTCTAGCCTAAGTAGAGTGTTGCAAGCCATGGTGTGCAGTGATGTCCTGAGTCAAGTTGATATACTAGCAAATATATGCACCCTCTGGGTGCAAGTTTTTAAGTTTTAATATAATAAAATATCATGTTAAATTAGAAAGGCTAATGAAACTGAATAAGAATTCAGATAAAAAGATTTGGAACAGTGGGGGTATGATTGAAAAATAGAACAACTTTGAAACTAACTGTTCCACCATTTTCCCTTACTCCCGTCTTTCAGTGGTAAATTTCCCTAATTTAACTATTTAGTTAAAATAGGAAGTAAAGAATAATATTACAGTTATTTCTTCTTCTTAATGGATTTCTTTTAAGATTCATTGAAGAGATTTTGGCTTATATTCATTAAAATAAAGCCAAACAATTAGAAATCAATAATACTAAGCATATATTTATTAAAATCAAATTTTTTAAGATCAATATGCAAATTAGCCTTCCCATTCACACTGTAAACCGCTATTTCGTTGAATATATAAATATAATTGCATGTTATTAGTATGTCGATATTGTTAACAGTCTTAATGATTTAAAACAATTTTACTAATAATTGAGGTTTAAATAAAAAATTAAATCATGGAGAATGTGATGTAAATAACAAAGCGAATTGTGACTTGTATAGTAATATAGTTCCGGTTACAGACAGACAAACCCACAATCTCCATTATAATAAGATAAGATATGTATATAACAATAAAGATGAGGATTATTATTATTAATAGTAGTAGTAGTAGTAGTAGTATTTGTTATGGGATATAAAATCTTTCCCGGTACAAAGAAATCAATGTTTTACCAGAGCGGAAACTTGGTAATTGAATTTGCTTTAAAAAGACAAATTTGCATTCGTTGAATCTCTTATTTTTTGTATAGTGTTCTTTCATGATTCTAATATATCTTTTCCTTTCATCTTTTTAAGATTCTTCATTTGTTTTATAATTCTTTGTTTCTCTTCGTTTTTATTCCTCTTTGTTTTTCTTGTTACACGAACCGCCATTTCATATCGTCTTTGCAAATTGGCCGCGTAAAATTATTATTATAATTGTTTGCTTTAATTACCGTTCTCTCTTTATACACGTTCTTTTGTTTTTCTCTTTCACGAATATTAGTTCATTGTCATTCGTACTAGCTGAAAAACCGCACTTCGAGGGGTGTCCTAGGTCAATCTGAGAACTACATATGTTAGTGAGGCCCCATTTCTAGTTGATTTGTCTGGTTGTTTGAGTTTTACGGCATGACAACCATGTTGGGTTATTTTATGTCGGAGACATTTTGTTTTATTCATTTTTTATTCATTTCATTGTCATTCGTACTAGCTCATAAATCGCACTTCGAGCGATGTCCTGACTCGGGCTGAAAACTACATACATTACAATTCATTTTACGGATAATAACAAGTGTTGGAGGCTTGCCATGAAGGCCATAAGGTTGGTACAATCATGAGGCGCTTGGCATGATGGTTACAGTCGTAGGAAATGGAATTGTTGACCCGGGTTCAAATCCTAGACGAAACAGTTTGCATTTCACATAGCGCTAATACCCTTGGGAAAGATATGAATCCTACTTTCCCTCCAGCTATGGATAAATAGTAGGGCAGACTGGGCTCTTTAACCTTGGTTAGGCAACCCGTCTAGGAGAAGGAAAACTCTGAATTCAAACCTGTTGAATTCCGTTTGAGAAATTGACCTTGTGTCACATCCTGCTCGTGCGGAGGGGTTGGTAAATATATATATGTAGATGAAAAGGGTTGGAAGTTTGCAATGAGAGTAATACGATTCGGACAGTTTTATACGTGTTAGGAATTGATATGACCAGCCGTTTGATAGAGGGGGTGGACTCTCTGAACTACCGTCTAGTCCAAGTGGAGTGTTGCAAGTAATGTACTGTTCAGCAGCCAGGATTCTGTCCTTAAGCATCCCGGGTTGCCACCTGCCGCTAACATTCTTGAATAAGCCTCGTGCAATAGATGATATACTGCAAGTTCCAAAAGAATGGCGCATTTCTCACGTCCTTTTGCCACTGCAGTGTTTCCATCTAAATAATAAATTTAAACTAAGAGCTTTTTTGGAATTGTGGATGTCTGGGTGGCAAGTTACTTATGAGACATTTGTTTGACGAATTGCTTAGTGGCCTGACAGCAGCACTGCGTCTTTATTAGCATAACTGACATTATGACAGGTTCAGGACATAAGACAGTGAAAATATATTAGCTTGAACAAGATATATATATATATATATATATATATATATTATATATATAATATATATATATATATAATATATATTAACGGCTTCTAACGGCCTCTGCGTTCCTAATGATTCCAAAAAATATTCTTTTTTTTTTTTTCGAACATTTAGAATTCTGTTCTTGTTTCCAACGATTTTTTATATCTACTCAAAAATAAAAATTCACTCTGATGAATGTTGTAAAAAATCTCTCTGTGTACGGAATATTTTATACATTTTTCCTATTATTATTATTATTATTATCAACTCCATCTGATTATTTTAATAATAATAATAATAACGTAAATCCGTATACATTTTGATAAACAGACCGAAACACATGTATAATTGATATCGATTAAAAGTGATATTGATAAAATTCATTTTATCTATCTTCATTTATTTTCTTTACTCATTTTTTCCTCATATTGTCGGATTCATTTTCCATTCTTACTATATATATATATATATATATATATATATAATATATATATATATATATATATATAGTGGGGTAGGCTAACACGAGATGATATAAAGGATGAATATTCATTCTTGGGGATAAGAATATTCATCCTTGGTGATAATGTCGATGCTATAACGTTTCGGTCGATATGACCTTCTTCAAGACGTGAGAGGAGTTATTGTGTCGGAGAGTTCAATTCTCTTTCTCTCGGTGACGAGTATCCTTAGTCGTGAGTGGGAGGAGGTAATAGCCAGCTGTTGTATATATATATATATATATATATATAAAGAAAATTTGAAAAAACAAGTATTCCGAAATTGGGATGAATTTAATAATCGATGTTTAAAACATTTCGGTTACATTGAACCTTCATCAGGATGTCTCTTGGGGTGAAGAAAATGATGGATGTTTTTATATGTGACAGGAGATGAAAATCTTTTTAGTTATGTAACTGTATTTGATCAGCGTTTTAATTTTGAAATACCAGGCTTCATTTAATTATTTATTTAGTTATCATTCCCACTTTGTTTCCCTATGTTCTCTTAAAAATAATCAGTCCATTAATACTTTTTCTCGTCTTTTGCATTTCTTCGAGTGGCGTCACGCGTCATGACACCTTCGCGTGAGTAGATCGTGACTTGCCTTTCAAAATTAAAACGCTGATCAAATACAGTTACTTAACTAAAAAGATTTTCATCTCCTGTCACATATAAAAACATCCATCATTTTCTTCACCCCAAGAGACATCCTGATGAAGGTTCAATGTAACCGAAATATTTTAAACATCGATTATTAAATTCATCCCAATTTCGGAATACTTGTTTTTTCAAATTTTCTTTATATTGTCGGATTTAATTTCCATATTTACTCCCATATATATATATATATATATATATATATATATATAGAATTAAAAAAAATAGAGCCAGAAAAATTTTATGGTTTACACCTCCATATAATATAATTTTTAAACATATACCGAATGGCATCGGTTTTAGGCTTTCAACTAATTCCTCTGATATTAATATATTTGAAAAAAGTAAATCTGTGTACGAGCAACCATTGAAAAATAGTGGATATACTGAAAAAATCCCTTACAGAACTATTAATGAAACATCTAGAGATAATAATAAAAGAAAAAATAGAGCCAGAAAAATGTTATGGTTTACACCTCCATATAATATAAGTTATAGAACCAATAAACACCCTCCTCTAAACTCTCTCTGATAGTGAGATTCCAGTCCTTGAGGTTTGGGGAATGTGTAGCACCCTTCATCACCCTTCATCACCATTACTTCTAGGTCTACTCTGACCCGGAGTGGTAGTACCTGTAAGGGTCTCATCTATGAGTTAAATAGAAAAATACGTTTATAAAAAAATGAGTATGCATTAAGAATGAATTTATTACAAAACTGTATCGACATTAAATGACCCACTGAGGTTGATATGCCGTAAAACAAACCAAACCAAAGGAAAACCAAAATAAAAGGAGTGTGCAACACTCGTACTTTGGGATCCAAGTAACCTTTCCGATGATCACTCGAATAACCTTCCCACGATACCAGTCAAAGCCCTAGCATCAATATGATTGCCCCAACCCTATTGCCCTAATGGCAAGCCCCCAACCCTTTATATCATGTCGGTGCTAGAAAGCCATGGCTGAGGGTCTTTAATGTTCTGGGAATGACGTTAAAATCTATCTGATGGTGTGATTCCTGTTCAGGAGGTTTGGGGAATGTGTAGCACCCGTTCATAACCATTGCTTTCAGGTTCACTCTGACCCGGAGTGGTAGTACCTGTTAGGGTCCTATCTTTATTGGCATTAAATGATCCACTGAGGTTGATATGCAGTAAAACAAAACCAAACCAAAAAGGAGTAGTAGATATTTGCCTCTCATCCCACTTATGAGGACGTGACACAAGGACATTTTTATGTGGGCCCACTCACAAGCCGAAGCTCATGCGTCGATCCCGTCGGCATTCTCCCTCAAGGAGTATGCAATTCTCGTACTCGGGGAACGAAGTAACGTTTCCGACGCTCACTCGGAAAACCTCCTCACGATAACAGCCAAAAGCCTCTCTAAGCTGAAAGCGCAACGGTATTACAAAAGGTGTCTTTATCATCAGTAGCGGTGGTGATGGTCGAATATGGCGGGTGGGATTACCGTATTTTCTCACCAGTGACGAGACTTGTCGTTATTTGCATATGCGTGCGCAAACGGGAGAATCAACTTGACATCCGTGACAGGCGGAATTTTGCCGTTGACGTCTCGTTTTAAACACCCGTTTTACTCCCGGGGGGTCGGACGTGAGGCGAGAGATCAAGCGTAGACGGTTTGACAGGTTCGTCCAAAAATAACTCGAAACAAAAAGCTTTTTTTTTTTTCTTGCGTAATGTTCCTAATTTAAATCTCAGAAAATACTCATGAACAGAACTGTCGATCTATCGATTTTTATATTATATATATATATTATATATATATATATATATATATATATATTTCAAAAGTAAAATTTTTCTATTTTTAACGAATAAAGGGAGGTAACTTCGTTGGCATTGTTACAAAAAATGCAACTTTTGAAAAAATTTAAATTTTTAATAAATCCGAACTACAATAGCGTCCGCAGAAGTAACCGACGTTATTTACGGTCCAGAATGTGACATTAAGTAAAGATCTTCAACAAACACCATGGGATCTAACTCAACGGGCTGATGATTGCCCCTTGGTATGAAACCAGGGTAGCTGTTTATAATGAACATTGATCTATAAAAACTCAGCAAATTAAATATATATATATATATATATATATATATATATATATATATATATATTAGAGGTGAATGTTAGTATTTGTATCCGTTTTAGGAGATGCTTATACTATGTTTGGGCTTAGGAGTGAAGCATTAACGTACTTATTATGCTAATATTGTTAGCGTAATATGTTAGTTGAGGAATAAATATCTGAAGACTCTGGTTTGTATTTGAGTTTCATTTATTTAGCCGGGTAAATTTTCGGGACAGCTATATCCCTTCGACTGACCGTGACTCGTGGTGGTGATCTTGTGGCCAAATCCACACACACACACACACACACACACATATATATATATATATATGTTGTAGATTTTGCGTCTCCATATGCTTCTAGTGCGTATATATATTTGAGATGTATTTTTGTATCTGTATCCGTTGATGGAAATACATATACCAGGTTTGGGCATAGGTGTGAAGCATTAACGTATTATATTATGCTAATGTTGTTAACAATAATATGTTAGTTAAGGAATAAATATCAGAAAACTCTGTAGTTTTTTTAGTTTCTTTTATTTAGACGTAGTGGTAAATTTTCTGGATAGTGACATCCCTTCTTCTTGACCGTGAATTGTAGTAGTGATCTTCTGGCTGCTTGTCCGGTAAGTTGGAATGGTGCGGAGGTGATTGATGCTGATTGGTCCGTTGGTGATTAATGAGTTTGTACTCTGTGTGTGGTCGTCTGATGGAGGTCATGGGGTTGCTGGTATGGGGGTGTTTTGGAAATATGAGTATCCCTTTAAAGTGCCGGTGTCTGTATTCAAGCCATTCCGGTGAGTGTCTAGTCCACACAGTAAAATCGCTCATCACTTCAACACCCCACACCACAATTTAGATAACCTTAAATGTATCTTAATCCATCAAGGCTTCCCCACCACACAAGCTAGAAAAATAGCTGAATTAATATGGATCATTAGACTACACACATGTAGTTAAAACGAAACCATTGATGTTGCAAAAACATTGATGTTGCAAAAAAAGTTATGCTGAAGTTTCAAATATAAGCAACCGCCAACGCTTTTCTTGGTTGGTTATATTTTAAACTTCCACAACATCAATGTTTTCGTTTTAAATTCATATTATTTTCGTCTCCGCTATTGATAAGGCTGGAGTATAAGCTATGAGGATGATTTTTATAAATCGAAATATTGTTCAATATTAGCAATGAATATGATATAAAATGTATTCACTTTAACATCATATCGTGTTGTTTTCATATCCTTTTATCTATACTCATACTATCGGATTCATTTCCTTTCTCTTAATGTATATATCTACACACACAGGGACATATATATATATATATATATATATATATATATATATACCTGAGGGGGAGAGAGAGAGAGAGAGAGAGAGAGAAAGAGAGACAGAGAGAGAGAGAGAGGGGGAATAGAGAAAGAGATAGGCGTGTCCATATAAACGTCTTTATATTCTATACCCACTCTGGTAGTGAAATCTTCTTACCGTCAACGTTTCGTTCATCTGAAGAAGAAGAAGAAAAACCAATTGAAACTTGCCCATTTTCCGTAACCTTATAATCAGCTTAACAAGACATTGACCGAGTCCATCTTTTGATGGAATCTTGCACATCCCTCTCGGTTCCCCCGGCGTCTGCGATTCTATAACGCACGGTGTTTTATCAGATTTCAAAACCTGACCTTGTTCCCCTAGCATTGGCACTGAAACGGATATCAAGAACCGTCGCTCATATTGCGCAATGTATTTCAATTCCAAGAACGGTAATACCATTAACAAGAGAAAAACAGGAACGATTTCTAATCTTCTTTTCTTCTGCAAACCCCCATTCCATTGAAGAAGAAGAATACAAAAAAATATGTGCGAGTAAATGTTCGTCTAAAAGAATTTAATAAAGAAGTAACCATTAAAAAAAGGAAAAACAGGAAAAAAAAAATGTGGGTAAAACAAATAAAATAAGAGGACTCTTTGATAAATTGGCCCGATTAGACGTTGAACGAATTTTTCTTGTGGATTCGAAGAATAAAAAAATTAAAAAAGAAAGAGACAAAACTTTCTTCGCTGGTAATTTAATAACAGGCACCAGAATAACAGAGAAAGCGCATTAATGAGAGAAAGTAAAAGAAATAACAAAGACAGATTTGAGAAACGAAAACGAATAAATCTTATAGAATTAATATAATAGAAAAAATATAATAATCTTAGGGGCCGGTTTAGCTCAGTCGGTAGAGCACCGGCCAATAAATCGCAAGGTTCATTGTTCGATACTGGTCCCGAAAAAACGAAAAAAAAAAGCATGGTCCAATACTAACTAGTGATAACCATGTAATATAATATATATATATACTAGCAAATATATGCACCCTCCGGGTGCAAGTATTTAAGTTTTAATGTAATAAAATATTGTATTAAATTAGAAAGGCTAATGAAACTGAATAAGAATACAGATAAAAAGATTTGAAACAGAGGAAGTATAATAAAAGATTTGAAACAGAAGGAGAATAATAAAAAATGGAACAACTGAAACTTACTCTTCCATAACTCTCGTCTTCCATTGTTATTTTTTCTAATTTAAGTATTTAGTTAAAAGAAGAAGTGAAGAATAAAATGACAGTTATTTTATCTTGTTAATGGATTTCATTTAAGATTCATTGAAGAGATTTTTGCTTATATTCATAAAAATAAAACCAAACAGTTAGAAATCAATAATACTAAGCATATATTTATTAAATTCGATTTTTTAATATCAATATGCAAATTAGCCTTCCCGTTCACACTGTAAACCACTATTTTGTTGTATATATAAATATAATTAAATGTTGTCAATATGTAGACATAGTTAACAGTATTAATAACGTAAGGCAATTTTATTAATAATTGAGGTTTAAATAAAAATAAAATCATGGAGAATGTGATGTCAATAACTAAGAGAATTGTGACTTGAGTAGGTATATAGTTTCGGTTACAGACAGAAAAACACACAATCTCTATTATAATAATATATATATATATATATATATATATATATATATATGGGAGTAAATATGGAAATTAAATCCGACAATATAAAGAAAATTTGAAAAATGACACCTTCGCGTGAGTAGATCGCGACTTGCCTTTCAAAATTAAAACGCTGATCAAATACAGTTACATAACTAAAAAGATTTTCATCTCCTGTCACATATAAAAACATCCATCATTTTCTTCACCCCAAGAGACATCCAAGATATATATATATATATATATATATATATATATATATAATCAATAATATATTATATTATGGATGTGTCTAATGTTGCATGTTCAAATTTTGAGTGTATTTATTCTTATGTTATGACTTTTGGGCAATGTGACGTAAGCAGTGACGTAATTTCTGTTCAAGATATAAACCAATCCCTCCATACGTTTAGAATTCGACACAGGGTCAGTTTCTTAAGTGATGTTTAAGTTTACCTTCTCCTAGACTGGTGACATAACCAAGGTTAAAGAACCAGGTATCCTGTGGGAGAATAGTTGGATTCACACCTTTCGAAATGCTATTAGTAAAATTTAAAAAGTTTCGTCCAGTATTTGAACTCGGTTCGTTTTGTGTATTTCTTAAGCGCAGATTAATGTGTTTAAATTCAAGTTTTCCAACTCTTAGACTGGTGACATAACCAAGGTTAAAGAACCCAGTCTGTCCTACTATTTACCCATAGCTGAAGGGATAATAGTTGGATTTACACCTTTCGAAAAGGTATTAGCGCTATGTAAAATTTAAACAGCCTAGTTCAGGAATTGAACTCGGTTCGTTGTGTCCATTATCTACGAAGGTAACCATTACACTACGCGCCTCCTCTTCTTGTTATATATAAGAAAGAAAAAATATGTTACGAACCTCGATCGGTTAATATCTCCAAGTCACTGTTATTTATGGGATGTATTTTGAACCATTTTACCCTGAAAAGAAGAAGAAAAAACACAAATTAGATATATATGCACGTTAATTTTCGTTTTTTTTTTATTCGACAAAATATTTATTTGTACAATTCAGATTATTATCCTCATCTTTCTTGTTATCTGCACAACATTTTGACCAATGTTCTCTCCGGCCTTCTTCAGGTGTTCCTCAAATACGGGAACCTTCTCTTTGAACGCTGGACACTTCTTGTCGAACTTGGGGGCCTTCCTGTCGTAATCGGGAGCCTTCACAGAACTTCGAACCGAACACTTTATTAAATCCAGTGGGAGAGGCTGTTCTCATTCCATTAACCATGACCGGATTGGCAAGGATTGAACCTGCAGCCGTTAGAAACTGTATTTACTCAACACCTATATCCGTTGCGCAATATGTCCAATGGCTCTCCGTGTCCTTGTTGGACACATGGTGCATTGGATATAGCTGTTGAGTTAATACAGTTCTATTGGTTTGGTTTGGTTTGTTTTGTTTTACGGCATATCAACCCCAGTGGGTCATTTAATGCCGATAAAGTTTTGAAATAAATCAATTCTTAATCGATAATACAATTTTTTTATAAATACATTTTTCTATTTAACCCATAGATGGGACCCTAACAGGTACTACCACTCCGGGTCAGAGTGGACCAGGGAGCAATGGTGATAAAGGGGTGCTCCACATTCCCCAAACCTTCAAAACTGGAACCTCACCATCAGATAGAGTTTAACGTCATTCCCAGGACATGTAGACCCGCAGCCACCGCCTTCTAGCACCCATATGATAAAAAGGGGCTCGGGCTTGTCATAAGGGCAATAGGGTTGGGAAAATCATATAGGTGCTAGGTACAGTTCTATGTGACAATCATTTCTGGGCTGGAGATTCAATAATTGCAAAGGGCGATAGTAACGTAGAATAATGAACACAGCTTAACACTTGAACATGGTTCAAAGTTCTGTACAGGCTCCCGAGTTCGATAAGAAGGTTACTTATTTCGAAGAGAAGGTCCCTGACAAGACAAGAGTCCGACAAGAAATACCCGAAGAAGACTGGAGGCCACATCAGTCGAAACGTTGTGTCAATAGCAATAAAGATGAAGACAATTGTCCAAATAATACTAATGATACAACTTACCAAGCCTCATCTACAGAATTCAAAAAGCTTTAAGACTATATAAAGGCTATAATTTTGGCTGAAGTTTCAGTTTGTGCATGCTAGTCAAACTCCTGACAGCCCCCTCTGTATGTGTGAACTCTCTCCGACGACTATACTGCTTCACACAAACCTCATCATCGAAAAATAAAAATATATGATTATATTTTTTATATATACTACCAAATTTATGCACCCTCCGGGTGCAAGTATTTAAGTTTTAATATAATAAAATATCATGTTAAATTAGAAAGGCTAATGAAACTGAATAAGAATTCAGATAAAACTATTTGGAACAGAGGGTGTATGATTTAAAAATAGAACAGCTTTGAAACTAACTATTCCATCATTTTCCCTTACTCCCGTCTTTCATTGGTAAATTTTCCTAAATTAACTCTTTACTTAAAATAGGAAGTAAAGGATAATATTACAGTTATTTCTTCTTCTTAAGGAATTTCTTTTAAGATTTATCCCATATATTTTTGCTCATATTCAATACGATAAAACCAAACAATTACAAATCAATAATACTTAGCATATATTTATTAAAATCAATTTTTTAAGATCAATATGCAAATTAGCCTTCCCATTCACACTGTAAACCACTATTTTGTTGTATATATAAATACAATTGCATGTTATTAGTATGTAGATATGGTCAAAAGTCTTAATAATGTAAAAGAATTCTATTATTCATTGATGTTTAAATAAAAATAAAATCATGGAGAATGTGATGTAAATAACTAAGGGAACTGTGAATTGAGCAGTAATATAGTTTCGGTTACAGACAGACAAACACACAATCTCCATTATAATAAGATTTTAGAAATATGGGTTACTAACCCCTTTAATCGGACCGGAAGCAAGGGACCGGAAGGGTGGGAGTGTAGACCCTAGAACTGTACGGTCTGTACAGTTGAAGCACTCGACAGGGACGGACGTGACCAGAACAGCAGTCTGATGTCCAGGGCAGAACCAGACAAGAACAGCAGTCAGTACATAACCTTTGCACTGCCCATAAACACACATACACATTCAAAACAACTCTAAATACATACGCATAACATTTCATCCAATCATAAACTTTTTGTAATTTTCGATTTTCCTTGCATTTGAAACAACGTTACCTGAAGATTGTTTGCAATTACACACGCATGAAACCAAAATGGTTGTGACTGTTCCTTTGTCATCAAATAAATAGATATGTAAAACCTTTATATATTTATTTTATTATATTATATATACTAGTACAAAATAAAAAAACACCCTCCGGGCGATGTAAAAATAGACTTTTGAAACATATCGCCTGAGGGGTGGGAGTAAAAAATTCAATGTCAGCGAGTTTGTACCCTAAGTAAGTAAAATCATCATAAAATTCATTAAAGGATTAAAAAATAAAACAATTTGCAATGTAAACTTTAAATATGTATTAAAATAAAACAAACTATATATAGATATATAATACCAGTCATGTATTTATTAAAACTTGTTTTAAATAAATCAATGAGACTGTCTAATGTTGCATGTTCAAATTTTGAGTGTATTTATTGAATAAATACACTCAAAATTTGAACATGCCAAAAATCGTAGAATAAATTTTATTCTATGTTATGACGAGTTTGGGTAATGTGACGTAAGCAGTGACGCAATTTTTGTTACAGACAAAAACCGGAAGCGAATCTCCATTATTAATAGATATAGTATCCAATTGCCGCTGTAACCTTTCCATTGCAGCAGCATAGTGGGAAGCTTTGAAGTGACAGAGTAACGAATGCATAAGTGAATATCTACCTTAAATATTTAATTAAAAGTAATGGTTTTATTGAGCCATTACCCCCTGAGTGAGATATGCCTACCCAAGAGACTATCTGCCACGGCTGTTATGTAAGTCATGTGGTTATTGTGCGCATAGTTTAATAAAGTATTCATAAAGTTTGAAAGAAACAAAAACAAGAAATAAAATTGTAAGGTTAAAAAGCATTTTCAAAAGTATAACATTTGTTACTTTTAGAAGGAAAATTCTGAATTTTAACATGTTAAACTCCGCTAATGAAATTGACCTTGCGTCATATCCTAATCGTACGAAGGGGTTATATATATATATATATATATATATATAATATATATATATAGCGAGAGAGAGAGAGAGAGAGAGAGAGAGAGAGAGAGAGAGAGAGAGAGATATGGATGCGCGTGGGCTAGTGGTTAGAGTCGTGGAAAATGGTCTCGTTGATTCGAGTTCAATTACTATACGAAGCTATTGGCATTTCACATAGCGCTAATACCATTGAGAAAGGTATGAATCCATATATTCTCCCTCCAGCTATGGGTTAAATAGTAGGGCAGAATGGGCCCTTCAGCCTTCGGTAGGTAACCAGTGTAGGAGAGGGATAACTCTGAATTCAAAATTCCCTCCAGCTATGGGTTAATAATAGGGCAGACTGGGCCCTTCAGCCTTGGGGTAGGTAACCAGTCTAGGAGAGGGATAACTCTGAATTCAAAATTCCCTCCAGCTATGGGTTAAATAGTAGGGCAGACTGGGCCCTTCAGCCTTCAATAGGTAACCAGTCTAGGAGAGGGATAACTCTGAATTCAAAATTCCCTCCAGCTATGGGTTAAATAGTAGGGCAGACTGGGCCCTTCAGCCTTGGGTAGGTAACCAGTCTAGGAGAGGGAAAACTCTGAATTCAAAATTCACTCCAGCTATGGGTTAAATAGTAGGGCAGACTGGGCCCTTCAGCCTTGGGTAGGTAAACAGTCTAGGAGAGGGATAACTCTGAATTCAAAATTCCCCCAGCTATGGGTTAAATAGTAGGGCAGACTGGGCCCTTCAGCCTTCAATAGGTAACCAGTCTAGGAGAGGGATAACTCTGAATTCAAAATTCCTCCAGCTATGGGTTAAATAGTAGGGCAGACTGGGCCCTTCAGCCTTGGTAGGTAACCAGTCTAGGAG
>CM042180.1:48539986-48549986 GCA_023376005.1 Doryteuthis pealeii | reverse complement strand
TCTTCTTCTTCTTCTTCTTCTTCTTCTTCTCTCGCCTTCTTCTTCTTCTATCAATTCATATAGTTGTTGTTGTTGTTCTTCTTCTTCTTCTTCATTTTTTCTTCTTATTATTATTATCATTATTCTTATTCTTATTCTTCTCATTATTATTATTCCACTTCTTTTTATTCTTCTTCTTCCTCCACTTCTTTTCATTACCTTCTTCTTACTTCTTCTTCTTCTTCTTCTTCTTCTTCTTCTCTCTTCTTCTTCTTCTTCTTCTTCTTCTTTCTTCTTCTCTTCTTCTTCTCTTCTTCTTCTTCTTCTTCTTCTTCTTCTTCTTCTTCTTCTTCTTCTTCTTCTTCTTCTTCTTCTTCTTCTAACGCTCCCCTTCTTCTTCTTCTTCTTCTTCTTCTTCTACGCTCCCCTTCTTCTTCTTCTTCTTCTTCTTCTTCTCTTCTCTTACTTCTTCTTTCTTCTTCTTCTTCTTCTTCTTCTTCTCTTCTTCTTCTTCTTCTTCTTCTTCTTCTTCTTCTTCTTCTTCTTCTTCTTCTTCTTCTTCTTCTTCTTCTTCTTCTTCTTCTTCTTCTTCTTCTTCTTCTTCTTCTTCTTCTTCTTCACTGTGCCTTCTTCTTCTTCTTCTTCTTCTTCTTCTTCTTCTTCTTCTCTTCTCTATTACCTTCTTCTTCTTCTTCTTCTTCTTCTTCTTCTTCTCTTCTCTTCTTCTAGTTGAAATTATAACCATTACCCATAGATAATTTGTTTACTCTACCAAAGTTCCAAGTCGTCATTGAAATCAACAGAGAAAAATAATTCCTTATTCCTTATCTCAAATCCTCAGACTGATGCATTGAATGTAATGTCGCCCATTAATTTTCGCATAACTTACTCCAGTTCATGGAGCCAGAAGCTGAACAAAGGGGACTCAGGGAGAGACAGCTGACCCGCACGCAGCTTTCATCATCAACAATTTTCACGAAATTGGTGATTTTCAGGCACTACAAGGGGGTTTTAAGGGTTTTAATGGTTGGTTGGTTGGTTGGTTGGGAGGATTTTACGGTATGTCAAGCCTTGTTGGGTTATTATATGCCAAATACATTTTTATCATTTCAGGTCTGTAGTTGGTTGGTTGGTTGGTAGGTTTTACGGCATGTCAAGCCTTGTTGGGTTATTTTATGCTGAATCCATTTTTATCATTTCAGGTCTGTAGTTGGTTGGTTGGTTGGTTGGTTGGTACATTTTACGGCATGTCAAGCCTTGTTGGGTTATTTTATGCTGAATCCATTTTTATCATTTCAGGTCTGTAGTTGGTTGGTTGGTTGGTTGGTTGGTTGGATTTTACGGCATGTCAAGCCTTGTTGGGTTATTTTATGCTGAATACAATTTTATCATTTCAGGTCTGTGGTTGGTTGGTTGGTTGGTAGATTTTACGGCATGTCAAGCCTTGTTGGGTATTTTTATGCTGAATACATTTTTATCATTTCAGGTCTGTAGTTGGTGGTTGGTTGGTTGGTTGGTTGGTAGATTTTACGGCATGTCAAGCCTTGTTGGGTTATTTTATGCTGAATACATTTTTATCATTTCAGGTCTGTAGTTTGGTTGGTTGGTTGGTTGGTAGATTTTACGGCATGTCCAAGCCTTGTTGGGTTATTTTATGCTGAATACATTTTTATCATTTCAGGTCTGTAGTTGGTTGGTTGTTGGTTGGTAGATTTTACGGCATGTCAAGCCTTGTTGGGTTATTTTATGCTGAATACATTTTATCATTTCAGGTCTGTAGTTGGTTGGTTGGTTGGTTGGTAGATTTTACGGCATGTCAAGCCTTGTTGGGTTATTTTTATGCTGAATACATTTTTATCATTTCAGGTCTGTAGTTGGTTGGTTGGTTTGGTTGGTAGATTTTTACGGCATGTCAAGCCTTGTTGGGTTATTTTTATGCTGAATACATTTTTATCATTTCAGGTCTGTAGTTGGTTGGTTGGTTGGTTGGTAGATTTTACGGCATGTCAAGCCTTGTTGGGTTATTTTATGCTGAATACATTTTTTATCATTTCAGGTCTGTAGTTGGTTGGTTGGTTGGTTGGTTGGATTTTACGGCATGTCAAGCCTTGTTGGTTATTTTATGCCAAATACATTTTTATCATTTCAGGTCTGTAGTTGGTTGGTTGGTTGGTTGGTTGGTAGATTTTACGGCATGTCAAGCCTTGTTTGGTTATTTTTATGCTGAATACATTTTTAATCATTTCAGGTCTGTAGTTGGTTGGTTGGTTGGTTGGTTGGTTGGTAGGATTTTACGGCATGTCAAGCCTTGTTGGGTTATTTTATGCTGAATACATTTTTATCATTTCAGGTCTGTAGTTTTGGTTGGTTGGTTGGTTGGTTGGTTGTAGGATTTTACGGCATGTCAAGCCTTGTTTGGGTAATTTTATGCTGAATACATTTTTATCATTTCAGGTCTGTTAGTTGGTTGGTTGGTTGGTTGGTTGGTTGGTTTAGGATTTTACGGCTGTCAAGCCTTGTTGGGTTATGTATTTGTCGTTTTATTCATTGTTGTTGGGTATTTGATGTTTTTCTTGCAGTCCCTTCCATTTGCCATTACTTGGGCTAGACGGGCGATCAGAGAGCCCCCCCTCTATCAATGGGCTAGTCACGAAAAGCACTAGCACCAATAAGATTTTACCAACCCTATTACTCTCATTTTATCATACATATATTTACCCACCCCTCCGCACGAGCAGGATGCGACACAAGGTCAATTTCTTACGCGGAGTTTAACAGGTTTGAATTCAGAGTTTTCCTTCTCCTAGACTGGTTAACTAGCCATGGTTAAAGAGTCCAGTCTGCTCTGCTATGTATCCTTAGCTGGAGGGAGAATTGGATTCGTACCTTTCCCAAGGGTATTAGCGCCATGTGAAATGCCAACGGCTTCGTCCAAGAATTGAACTCGCGTTGACGAGTCCATTTCCTACGACTATAACCATTAGGCCACGCGCCTCGTCATTTTATCATATATGTGCTAGAAAGTGGTGGCTGAGGGACTTGCTGTCTAAGTATGACGTTAAACTGCATGTAGTGGTGAAATTCCTATTTTGGAGCTCAGAGCTTCATCACTAGTACGTACAGGTCCAACCTATTAGGGACCCATTTATGCGTTAGATAAAAAAAAAAAACTGTTTAAAAATGTGTTAAAAAATTAGTTAAAATAAATTTAAATAGCCATCAAGAATTAATAAATCAAAGAGTCTTCGGCATAAAATAACCCAATACGGGTTGACATGTAAAATCTAACCAACCAGCGAGCTGCTTAATCTGTATTAGTGGTAGTTACTTTCACCATGAACCCAGAGTTCTAGTACCTCTTAGGGTCCCATCTATTAGCTGAATAGAAGAAATAGTTAAAATATGTCTTTTTAAAAATTGAGTTAAACAATTTGAATGCCTATGAAGAATGAATAAACTAAAGGACTTTGACATTAAATAACCCAACAACGGTTGAGATGCCGTAAAATCTAACCAACCAACCAGCTGCGTAGTCTTGACCCATAGTACTTTCTTTCAGTCTAACCCGGTGTGGGGTTGTATACTCTCTTTCCTTTCTTACTTCTATTATTCTTCTGCTCATCTTTGGTATCTTACGTTCTTCTTCTAGCGTCTCTTCTAACGTCTCTGTTCTTGCTGGTTGGTCGTCCTTGATTCATTTCTTCTTCTAGGTCAGTCTTGTTACCAAGACATTCATCAACCACAACACCATATTATTTGATTAAACCTTTATTTACTTAACTAACATCTTCATCTAACTAACACATCCGCGCGTGTGCAGTGAGCCCCAGCTAAAGCAGATATATCTTCGCTGCCT
The DNA here is from genome assembly GCA_023376005.1 of Doryteuthis pealeii. NCBI lineage: Eukaryota > Metazoa > Mollusca > Cephalopoda > Myopsida > Loliginidae > Doryteuthis > Doryteuthis pealeii. Next base: position 48,546,151 of record CM042180.1, on the reverse strand, counting down.
GACGTTCAAGCTGAAACTGAGAGCCAACCAGGTCCCACGTGACTTCACGTATTTCGCGGGCTTTCTGTAATATTCCATGGAAAGTCCCGCCCGTGATATGAAAAGGGGCCATCCCTTCAGAAATACAGGGGGTTGACAATAATCTATGCTTAGATTATGTAACAGTGGTAGTACCTATTAGGGTCCCATATATGAGTTAAATAGAAAAAAATTATTAAAATATGTTTAAGAATTGTGTTAAACAATTTGAATACCCATCAAGAATGAATAAAACAAAACATCTTCAGCATAAAATAACCCAACAAGGGTTAACATGCCGTAAAATATAACCAACCAACCAGCTACGTAGTCTCGATCAGTAGTACTTTCTTTCACCCTGACTCGGTGTGGTAGTACCTATTAGGGTCCCATCTATGGGTTAAATAGAAATACGAGGGGCGTTCAATAAGTAATGCCCCTGAGCCACTTCCAGTAGTTTGATCTAGCTGAAATTTTGCATGTGCAATTATTTATATCTCTATAGATTAAGCGGCAAATTACAGCTCTGAACAAATTGTGGTTTCTAATTTACCGGTGTTTGAACTGAGTCAAGTGTGAAATGGAGCCTGTTGAGTGTCGAGCAGTGATCCGGTTTTTGTATTTGAAAGGACGCACACCACGGGAGTCTTTTGATGAAATGAAAGTAACTGATGGCGATGATGCCCCATCATATGACCTTGTCAAACGTTGGCATCGTGAATTGAAACATGGTCGGAACTCTGTGGAAACAGCTCCCAGATCTGGTCGAGAGGAAAGCGTTTCCCAGATGATGCAGCCTTGATTTCTGAAGTCACCTCGTGATTGGAGGACCAACATGGGGTGTTCTACAAAAGAGCTGCATCAAACGATGGGAGAAATGCATAACTCTGGGTGGTTCCTATGTAGAAAAAGACTAATAACTGTGCCAAGTTTCGTTGCTCTGCTGCAATGGGAAGTGGGTCAGGGGCATTACTTATTGAACTCCCCTCGTATAATAGTTAAAAAAATAATCTTCTTCAGTAATAGTGTTGGATATTGTACAAACGGAAATAGGAACTTCCGGTTAGATTAAACAAAGCAAAGGAATTGAAAGCAAAATAGATAAAGGAGTCAAAGAACCGGAAGTAGAAGGTTCCGCTCGAGAACAATGAATATGTGGGCGTTTGGCGGGAAAGCCAGACAAAGAGGAAATAGAACAAAGAAAACAATAGATAGGGTTGCGCTTACTTAAGCAGTCAGCGGTCAGTAGTGAACAGAGAGCCAGGGAGAGGGCGACCGGGGTGACCGACGCTTGCGGTCAATCGCTGCCAGCGGGCAGTGAGGCGCGCCCACCGCCTTCCACCATCCCAGCAGTAGTAGTTCCCATTGTCAACGCTCGCCACTCACACGCACCACGAGGGAACTAAATAAAAAGTCAGTCTCCTACTACATAGAGCAAGCCTTGTGATTTCATTAAGCGACCACTACATATATCGTCTATGGTTAGAGACGACACCCGCAGTATACAAGCAACGTATACGATTCAGCGTGAGTTTGAAGATGCCACTATATAACATATACGATTTAGTGCCGAACAAAGAGGCGCTATACAACAATAGTTTCTTTAGGATATAGTTTCTGGCTTCAGTGGGAGAATATTTTTTTCTTTTCTTTTCAATTATTGTAACTTAACTACAAAACAATTTGACGTGTATGCTGTCCACCCCCACTCATTTAAGAAAAAGGAATCGACTAAATTCTGATTCCGTTTTGTTTTTGAAATGGTAAAAAGTCTTCTAGAAGCAATTCTCAAGATGGTCGCCGGGTTGAGGCGCCCCACAAGCTTTTATGCGAGCTGAAATCAAAACTTAATGATGCAATAAGATCGATAACGATTGATCTGTAAGTACAAGCAGGCAGGCAGCCATGTTCTTTTATACAGGTTAAGGAATGAAATGCGAATAAAAATCAATGGTGGAAAATCAAGCAAATATGAACTGTCTCTCTCTTCTACACGATCGTTAGGATATTCATTTGAAGACAAACACATAGGTAAATAGATAGATAAATATTGAGAGACTATAACAGGGAAATACACACACACGCGCAAACACATATATATACATACATACATACATACATATATATGTATGTATGTATATGTATGTATATATATTTTGTTATGTATATAGATAGACAGTGGTCAATATCAGTGGTAAATATTATATATATATATATATTTATTCTATTCTGGATTCTAAAATTACAAACTCACGTGAGGGGACTGAACGCCGATATCGGAATACTCCGTTATTATAAATATTTTACAGACGCTGCCGCTGTCAATATCAACAAAGACAAAAGATCCGTTGAACAGGGCAACATTCATTTGAAAAAAGGGTATCTAATGAACCCGAAAATTTATGATAACAAATAATAAAAAAATATGTGAATCCAATACTCCATAACATCGAGTTCATTCATTTATTTTTAGATGCTTTGTAATTTTAGCATTGAGCAACTTCATACGAAAAAACATTTCACATTAATTCTCCATTATATATATATATATATATATATATATATATATATATATATATATATATAATCAAACAGACCATCCAAAGAATAGACGCTAACCACAAGGAAAAACATACTACAGCAAATACTTCTTCAAATAACATTTACTATCGCAACTAGATGCACAGGAAACTTGATAAAATAGCACTAAACAAATAATTCGGAATAACGTTACTGCAACCACGCCTGATTATAAGGTAAAATTTATTATTTATTATACAAAATTCAAAACAACCAACCTCGTCGTTCGTAAAAATTTCTCTCCCCAGACAAATCAGCTTAATGAGACCAATGTAGTATACAGATTTAAATGTCCCCTAGGAAATTGCAGTCTCACAGAAAATGAAAATACATACATTGGATTCACCTCAACCACATTGTCACGTCGTCTAACCCTCCATTTAACAGATAATAGCTCCATTTCACAACACCTATAATTACATTCATGCCCCCACTCTAATTACCGAAATATTCTAACGGAAAATACACACATTCTGCACAAAGAAAAAAATAAACAAAAACTCCAAATACTAGAAGCTTTATACATAAAACAATACAAACCATCCTTAAACAAAATTAATTTCCAATGCAGTACACACATTTTAAAATGCCTATAACACCTTTCTCACCAATTCTTCTCTTTCCAGCCTCCACATTAATATAATTTTTTAAAAACTGGAACACATCACCCCTGATGATGGCACTTCGATGTGCCGAAAGTACTCGGGACCTGAACTTTGGTGGGCTAATCCACGAATTCCACCCAGTTGGCCAGAAAACTCGGATGGTTTGGGTGATATGTGGCAGGTGGTCGTATAGCTGTTTTCTCGCAGGGTGTTGTTTCCACGTCTTGTTCCGGATCACCCGCAGCATTTTTGTGCAACTCCCATCTAGTTTATTCTCTAGTCGCTTAGTTAGGGTCCAGGTGGTGCATCCATACAGCAGTACTGATATATATATATATATATATATATATATATATATATATATATATATATAATTGAATATTAATGGTAAAATGAATGAATAGATGAAATAAAAATGAATGAAATGAGGGGGATAAATGAAAAATCCTTTCCAAGGGACCCCTTTCAAAAGTATTAAAACACTTTTTGAGAGTGGGGTCCCTGATAGAAAGTTTTTCTCATCTATTATTAGACTCCTTTGAAGCATCAAGTTAATATAATTATTCTATAAGTTATTAGAGAAGATAACATCCGTCTCTTACCTTTGTAATATCTGTTGAGAATTTGAATTTTTTGTATTTTAAGTAAATAATTTAGAAGCATACGCGAAAACTTAAATGATATATATATATATATATATATATATATATATATATATATATATATAGTTCAATGAGAAATCAAAACAAATAAAAGTTTTTGCTTTTATTTATTTAATTACGGGAACGGTATTACAACCAGCAGTTTCTTGCTGAAAGCATTCATCGGGTAAGACGAAAAGTTCCTTTGAAAATGACAGAAATTGTGTAAATGTTCAAATGTGTGCGTTTTTTTTAACTGCATTCTCGTGTTTGCGTGTTTACGTGATGCGGAATGTTTTTTTGCTTCTACGTGTGCGTATTTTTGTTTGTGCGTATGTGTATGATGTCATGCGCGTGTGCATGGAAATGCGTGAAGGCTGTGATGATATGATTGTGTCCACGCGCGTGTTTGCGTATTTTTGTTTGTGCGTATGTATGTGATGTCGTGCGTGTGCGCGTGGGAATGTATGAAGGCTGTGATGATATAATTGTCTCCACGCGCGTGTGTGCGTATAAATATGCGTATTTGTGTTTGGCATTCTTGGTTACGTATGTTATGTGCAAATTAATATAATGTATTTTTTAAATGTATTTTTAAAATTATGCTGTTAATAATAATGAACATGTTATTTTTATATATATATATATATATATATATATATATATATATATATATATATATATATATATATATATTACCTTCATGTTACCCTTACTTCAGCTACCACATCGCCAGAAAAAATTACTAGGGAGTGTTTTAAATGTCTTTGTCTACATAAGGTCGGGCAGTGAAAAAAAATAGTGACTGCCTCTAGGACATTTGGATGGTGGTTTGTCCTGGCCTTCTATAGAACAGAAAATTGTTGTACGGTTTATGAATTACTCCTGATAGGGCGGAAAGTACTCGGGAAATAAAGTATGGCAACTATATCAATATCTATCTATCTATCTATCTATCTATCTATATATATATATATATACACACACACACACACACATATATATATTATTATTCTCTCAATAGCGCCCCCTTACCTATTATGGTAGAGGCGTGTAGTATCGCTTGACAAGCTTAATTTCGCTGGGATGGTCAGCCGTGTACTGTGGCCGAGGCGATAAAAGTGTTTCCCTAGTGTTTCACTGCGTCTGCTGAAGTCCCGGTTTCGATTTCTGTCGGAGGGAAATCGTTAGTATATACCGCTGATGAGACTTAATAAAGTCGAAACAGTCTGTACGGTATTCTACACATCGAGCCATCCTTTACTGGGATTACACTTGTCAAGTTCATTTTCTATAAGAAAAAGTATCGAATTTTATGCGATACATGCGTTGTAAGTGCCTTCAAGTAAAAATTTAATATATAATATATATATATATATATATATATATATATATATATAGAGAGAGAGAGAGAGAGAGGGGGAGAGGGGAGAGAGTGATAAAGACAGAAAGACAGAGGGAGAGAGATATGAGCAGAAACTGATAGATACATAGAAAGATAGATATGAATCCTCCGGGCAATATACATAGTTATTTCATCATCATCCTGTCACGCAATTTGCACGGATATCCATGACGATCTCTTGCCAGCCTTCCCTGTCATTCATCGACTCTGGGAGCTCCTCCGCGCAGCAGCCAGCATCCCTACATAGTTGGTCAATGTAGGTCCTGGCTGGGCGGACCACATCAGCGTGCCCATGTGCTGGCTTCCACAGTAGTACGTCGCTTACGAGCTCGTCCTTGCTTCTCCAGCAGTGTCCTGCATGTCTAGCCCGTCTTACTCGTATGGTTTGTGAGATGGGAGCAGGTGGCCATACAATTTCTTTTTTGTGGGATGCTGCTTCCACGACTTATTCAGGGCCGCTCGCAGCATTCTCGTGCAGGCGCTAACGAAGCACCTCGAGAAAATAGCTATTTACTAGGGTACAAATATATTTTAAATGTCAGAGATACGTACATAGATTGATATAAAACTACGGGGTCATACAGATAGCAATATACTAGGGTACAAAGCTATTCATAACATCAGAAATAGATATATACATGGATAGATTTATAATATCCAATATAAAAGACACAATATCAGCCAGTGACTGGTTTAATGGCGTTGTGAATAAATAAAAATGTGTCTTTGTTAAGTTTGATATTGAAGACATTTAGTCCAGAATAATAAAAAAACAGAAAATGTTCGAACGAGCCTTGAATATGGCTGAGACGGACAAATGGACATTATACACAGATGCAAGTTCATATGAGAAACAGTTAGACAGAATAAAAGGAATGGGAGTGATTTAGATGTTACAATGGGCACACTTGACTTC
>CM042180.1:48525635-48529886 GCA_023376005.1 Doryteuthis pealeii | reverse complement strand
ATCGATCCAGGGGGCCATCCCCCAGATCCTTGCAATTTTATGTGATTGCCCACGTAAAAACTCGAGACTTGTGTCCAGCCCTCATAAGTGGGATTGAGCAGGCAAATACCCTTACCTTTCTATACCCGGCCTCGGGCTGCGGGGTTCCAGGTGTTGGCTTCGGCCTCTGGACCGGTGAAGTACAGTAATGGCATCGATCTCAGGGGGGCCATCCCGCCCAGATCCGCTTGCAATTTTATGTTGCCACGTAAAACCGAAGACCTTGTGTCCAGCCCTCAGTAAGTTGGAATGAGCAGGCAAATACCCTTACCTTCTATCCCGGCCTCGGCTTGGGGTTCCAGTGCTGCTGTCGGCCTGCATGGACCGGTGAAGTACAGTTAATGGCATCGATCCAGGGGCCCATCCCCCCAGATCCCTTGATTTATATGTTTCCCACGTAAAAACGAGACGCTGGTGTCCAGCCCTCATAAAGTGGGATGAGCAGGCAAATAGCCCTACCTTCTATACCCGCCTCGGCTGGGGGCCAGTGTGCGTTCGCCTCTGGACCGGTGAAGTACAGTTATTGGCATCGATCCAGGGGGCCATCCCCCCCAGATCCTTGCAATTTTATGTGCCCAACGTAAAAACAACCTTGGTCCAGCCCTCATAAGTGGGATGAGCAGGCAAATACCCTTAACCTGGCTATACCGGCCTCGCTGGGGGATCAGTGTGCTTCGAGTGCTCTGGGACCGGCTGACTAGTTGCAAGTTAATGGCATCGATCCAGGGGGGGCCATCCCCCCAGATTCCTTGCAATTTTTATGTGCCACGTAAAAACCGAGACTTCAGTGTCCCGCCCTCATAAGGTGGGATGAGCAGGCAGAATACCCTTACCCTTCTATACCCGGCTCGGCTGGGGGTCCAGGTGTGCTCCGGCCTCTGGACCGGTGAATTACAGTTAATTGGTCATTCGATCCAGGGTGGCCATTCCCCCCAGATCCCTTGCCAATTTTAATGTGCCCACGTAAAAACAGACCTTGTGTCCAGCCCTCATAAGTGGGATGAGCAGGACAAATACCCGTTACCTTCTATACCGGCCTCGGCTGGCGGTCCAGTGTTTGCTTCGGCCTCTGACCGGTGAAGTTACAGGTTAAATGCATCGATCCAGGGGGCTTCATTCCCCCCAGATCCTTGCGCAATTTTATGTGCCCACGTAAAAACGAGGACTTTGTGTCCGCTCAAGAGTGATGAGGCAGGCAAATACCTTACCTTCTATACCGGCCCGGCTGGGGGTCCAGTGTGCTTCGGCCTCTGACCGGTGAAGTACAGTTAATGCATCGATCCAGGGGGGCCATGCCCCCAGATTCCTTTGCAATTTTTATGTGCCCACGTTAAAAACGAGGGACCTTGTGTCCAGCCCCCCATCATAAGTGGGTTGAGCAGGCAAATACCCTTACCTTTCTATACCCGGCCTGCTTGGGGGGTCCAGTGTGCTTCGGCCTCTGGACCGGTGAAGTACAGTTAATGGCGATCGAGTCCAGGCGGGCCCTCCCCCCCAGATCCTGCAATTGTATTTTGAGTGCCGCACGGTGTAAAAAACGTGGAGGTACCTTGTGTCCAGCGCCTTTCATTAAGTGGATGAGCAGGGCAAAAACCCTAACGCTTGCTTGATACCCGCGCTCACCACGCGTATCACTGGGGTCCAGAACGTGCGTGCTTTCGAGCCCTCATGTGCCTGGAGCGCGTGTGAAGTACAGGTGTAAGGTACTGGCGCATCTCGAATCCAGGTTCGGGGCCATCCCCCAATGCATCCTTTGCAATCTTTTTATGTGCCCAGCGTAAAACAACGGGACCGCTTGCGGTGGCTTTCTCAATCCGGCTGTCTGATTATAGTGGGATTGAGCGAGGCAAGTTAGCGCTTCGTACTGCGTGTCGGATGAGCGCGGGGCTCTCGGCTGGGGGTCCATTTGTGCTTACCCGGCCTCTGGGACCGGCGTGAAGGTGAGCAAGTTAATTGCACTCGATCCAGGGGGGGCCTCCGCCAGGTGATCCCTCTTTGCGCAGTGACCTCGAGCTTCTTGATTATTGCCGTCTCGACGGATCACTTGCCTGACGATCACTCATCATCTCTATACCATGAGTCACTTCTACTACCTTCATACTGATTCACAAAATAATCTGCCATGATGCTAGACACACTCACGGAATATGGCTATGATGGCATGAACTATCCCTAGACATCACTCTATAACCTCATCCATCACCATAAGTTTGGAGTATGCGTAGATCGCATAGCAAGTACATGGACGCCCCGAGTTACTTCCTGACATCTGAAGGGGAGATCAGGTATCAATGTGACGACACTACTCGACCTTGCTTTCCGGATTGACCTATGCTGTTGAGATCTTTACTTCTTAGTACCCGGCCGTCGGCTGGGGGTCCAGTGTGCTTCGGCCTCTGGACGGTGAAGTTACAGTAATGAGGCATCGATCCAGTGGTGGGCCATCCCCCCTTATCCTTTTGATTTTATGTGCCTCTCTGTAATAAATCGAGACTCTGTGTCCATGCCTCATAAGTGGTTTATGAGCTATGTCAAAATCCCTTACCTCTTTATTACCTGGCCTCGGTGGGTCTAGTGTGTTCGGCTCGTGTGACCGTGATTAGGTACGAGTATATGCATCGATTCCTATTGGGCTCGAATTCCCCCTCGATGATCTCTGCTAAATTTTTTTATTGGTGCCCATCCGTAGCTAACAAAATCGGTGCTAGATCGTCTGTGGTCCACCTGTGCATATATGTGGTGGATGAGTCAGTCTCCCAAAGTATCGCGTCATTAGTCGCTGAGCATCTGAAGGGTAGGATGCAAGTGTGTTGTCTCAGTTATCTGGGTTCCGATGATTGTCTTATTCGTAGATGCGACGCTCTATACCGTCCTCGGCTGGGCCGGTTCCATGTGCTTCTGGGCTCTCTGACCGGGAAGTACAGTTAATGGCATCATCCAGGGGGGCCATCCCCCCAGATCCTTGCATTTTATGTGCCCACGTAAAAATCCGATGAGACTCGACTCTGTAATTCGGTGTCCAGCCCTCCATAAGTGGATTGAGCAGGCAGAATACCCTTACCTTCTATACCTCGGCCTCGGCTGGGGTCCAGTGGTTCGGCCTCTGGACCGGTGAAGTACAGTTAATGGCATCGACCAGGGCCATCCCCCAGATCCTTGCCAATTTTTATGTGCCACGTAAAAAACGCGACCTTTGTGTCCAGCCCGTCCATAAGTGGTATGAGCAGGCCAAATACCCTTACCTTCTATACCGGCCTCGGCTGGGGGTCCAGTGTGCTTCGGCCTGCCTGGACCGGTTGAAGTACCCAGTTAATGGCATCGATCCAGGGGGGACCATCCCCCCAGATCCTTGCAATTTTTATGGTGGCCCACGGTAGAAAACGAGACCTTGTGTCCAGCCCTTTCATAAGTGGCATGAGCAGGCAAATACCCTTACCTTCTATTACCCGGCCTCGGCTGGGGCCAGCTGTGCTTCGCCTCTGGGACCGGTGAAGTACAGTTAATGGCATCGATCCAGGGGGGCCATCCCCCAGATCCTTGCAATTTTTATGTGCCCACGTAAAAACGAGACCTTGTGTTTCCAGCCCTCATAAGTGGGATGAGCAGGCAAATACCCTTACTCTTCCATCACTCCCGTCTTTCATTGCTGAATTTTACTTATTTAACTATTTAGTTAAATTAGGAAATAAAGAATAAAATAACAGTTATTTTTTCTTGTTAATGGATTTCATTTAAGATTCATTGAAGAGATTTTTGCTTATATTCATTAGAATAAAACTAAACAGTTAGAAATCAATAATACTAAGCACATATTTAATAAAATCACATTTTTAATATCAATATGCAAATTTGTTTTCACATTCACACTGCAAACCGCTATTTTTGTATATATAAATACAATTGCATGTTATTTGTATGTATATATGGACAACACTAATAAAAAGGTGAAGCAATTTTATTAATAATTGAGGTTTAAATAAAAATAAAATCATGGAGAATGTGATGTAAATAACTATGTTAATTGTGACTCGATTAGTAATATACTTTCGGTTACAGACAGAAAAACACACACTCTCCATTATAATAATATATATATATATATATATATATATATATTGGGTATTGCCAAAGTTGCCGAAAAATCTTTGTTTTACAAAATAAATCACCCCCGTGATTTACGCCCACCCCCCAAAAAAATCAGGGAATTATCCG
>CM042180.1:48480635-48520635 GCA_023376005.1 Doryteuthis pealeii | reverse complement strand
CACTTTGGCCCTATCTTGGGCTAGACGGGCGGTCGGAGAGGCCCCCTCCGATCAATCGGCTGGTCACGTCAAGTCCTAGCACCTATATGATTTTCCCAACCCTATTGCCCTTATCTCAAGCCCCAACCCTTTTTATATATGGGTGCTAGAAGGCGGTGGCTGCGGGTCTACATGTCCTGGGAATGACGTTAAACTTTATCTGATAGTGAGGTTCCAGTTTTGGAGGTTTGGGGAATGTGGAGCACCCCATTCATCACCATTGCTCCCTGGTCCACTCTGACCCCAGAGTGATAGTACCTGTTAGGGTCCCATCTATGGGTTAAATAGAAAAATGTATTTATAAAAAAATTGTATTATCCATTAAGAATTGATTTATTTCAAAACTTTATCGGCATTAAATGACCCCACTGAGGTTGATAGTAAAACAAACCAAACAAAACAAAAAAAAAAAAAAAAAAAAAAAAACGAATTGAAATGCAATGGGTCTTTTCCAGCAATTTGAACTCGGGTCAACGATTCTATTTTCTAAATTTATGGAAACGCAGAGCACTTTATCCCCCAAATAATTACAGTACTTTTTAATGATTCCCAATGAATTCGAAGTTTATTTTTGATAGAGCCGGATAGTTCAACTAAAAAAATATGTTTGGATCTACCACCTACATTTTTATTTGCTGATTCTTATTCTTAGTTTTTATTCTATCATCTTTCGTTGTCGTTTCTTCTTTTCGTTTTTATTATAAACTGTTTTTTTTTCTTCTATCTTTCTCGTATCTTTGGCGTCCGTCATGTTTGTCTTACTCACCAAGTTGACTCGTGACAAAAACCTTAATTTCCGCCTTGTACACCGTCCACTTCCGGTCTGATGATCCATCGCGCCTTTTTCTATTTTCTTACTGCATTCGATACTTCCTGTTTATCGAATAATGCCGGTCATTGGTTAACCTTGCCTATTTCACTCACGCCACACCTCGTTAGTTTGAAAAAGAAAAAAAAAAATCAATCCAAGTCTCACACATCCAAGTGTATGTCGGCAAAGTGTGTACGTAACCCGGGGAAGGAGCATCTTCAAGGTCTTTTCCGTTAATTTCGTGTGTTATTTTAAGAAACGTGATGGAAGAGTGATTTGGTTGTGTCAGACGACGCCCGTCGGCCATTTATAATGACATCACAAAGGTGTCGATTGGCACGCATGCGCAATGGCATACTGCACTGGATGCGTTTCATTACAGTGTCACCTCGGATTCGCGCCGGATGTTTTTTTTCTAATCAAAGTGTAAATTAGAAATATAAAAAAAAAGGAAAAGGAAAAAGAATTGGAAAGAAAAGGAAAAAAAAAGAAAAGAAAGAAAGATGTAAAGTAAAATAAATGTTTTTGGTAAATAGAAAAGAAAGAATAAATTCTTTCTTGTGTCAAGCGGCCACTCCTATTTGCTAGAATTTCACTTCGCTTAGCTTATACAGTTCTCGGTGTTTCTATGATATCTTTCTGGGAAGAAAGAGGAACTTTGGCATAGACATTAATTTTTTATTTTTGTTATTGTTTGGTTATTTATTTATTTTTTGTCGTTTTTTTTTTACCATGACAATCCCATTTTTCTCACTATCTTTTTTTTAATTAGTTCTTTTTCTTCTCCAAAATTCATTTCCTTTCTCTTCACCTGTATGTGGTTTCCCTGTTGATTTAGATGGTTTTCTATCAATGTTTTCTTAATCATCGGTTTTCCAACGTTTTCTAATCATTATCACAACTTTCTACATTATTGATTAGTTCTCTACTTCTCGCAGAGTACCCGTCAAAAATTTTAAAAAAATAAAATAAGCAAAAAAACAAAACAAAACAAAAGAAACAAACAAACCAAAAAACACGGTTTGTCTGAAAGAAAGTAAGACAGACAGCGAGACAGACAGAAAGAAAGAAAGAAGATAGATAGATAGATAGATAGATAGATGAAAGGTAGATGGAAAGATAGATTGATAGAAAGATAGATAGACAGAAAGAAAGAGAGAAAGAAGACGGATAGATAGATAAGAGAGATTCTGATCTGCGTTTCCAATAAATTTAGAAAATAGAATCGTTGACCCGAGTTCAAATTGCTGGAAAAGACCCATTGCAATTTCAATTAGTTTTTTTTTTTTTTTTTTTTTTTTTTGGTTGTGTTTTACTCAAGATGGGGTCATTTAATGCCGATAAAGTTTGAAATAAATCAATTCTTAATGGATAATACAATTTTTTTATAAATACATTTTTCTATTTAAACCCATAGATGGGACCCCTAACAGGTACTATCACTCCGGGTCAGAGTGGACCAGGGAGCAATGGTGATGAATGGGGTCTCCACATTCCCAAACCTCCAAAACTGGAACCTCACTATCAGATAAAGTTTAACGTCATTCCCAGGACATGTAGACCCGCAGCCACCGCCTTCTAGCACCCATATGATAAAAAGTGGTTGGGGCTTGAGATAAGGGCAATAGGGTTGGGAAAATCATATAGGTGCTAGGACTTGACGTGACCAGCCGATTGATCGGAGGGGGCCTCTCCGACCGCCCGTCTAGCCCAAGATAGGGCCAAAGTGGAGTATTGCATGTTATGAACTGCTTATCCACCTGGGCTCTATCCTTAAGCATCACGGGTCACACCCACGGCCAACAGGTGGCCCCATTGGGGGAGTCTTACCCCTCTGCAGAGGTGCAGTCGGTGCATTCTAACGCCCCAGCCGACAGGGCGGTTCAATTCGTGCTAATGCCCTTTAGAAAGGCATGAATCCAATTATTCTCTCCCATTTATAAATACACAATAGTACGGACTGGACTCTTTAGCATCAAAATTACCGTAATTATTTGTGTATAATATGCACTGTTTTTTTTTTCATGAATTCAGAGAATAGAACCAGTACCCGAGTTCAAATGCTAGACAAGGCCAATTGAATTTCAATTCGTGCTAATGCCCTTGGCGAATAAGACATTGTTTTATTTTAATAATTTTCTCCGGGCATATATACGTACATACACACCAACTGTTCTTCCCGGGTTGCCTGGATAGAAGAGGAGGAGCAAAGAAAGTCTCGCAGATCCATTATTACTGAATTACTAGTTGGATAATCGAAGATACCCCATTATTATCGCTGGTGGGGCGTCTGAAAAAAGTCACAGACACTAGGAAAAGAAAAATTAATGTCCCCTACTTGAAATATTAAATGCAAAAAAGAAAAAAAATCCTATTATCAGCGTGGATATGGCAATCCTACATTGTGACATCAAACCGACACAGTCTGGTGGTATCGAGATACTGCTGGGGCGCTCTGGTAAGTGGTAATGATGCTCAGCCCCGAAACCATGCCTGAACCCAGACTCCTCATCTGATGAAGGTTTTATTGGTTGCAATGCTACTGTGTAAAATAACAGTCATTGTATGAAGATTATTCCACGAATTAATATTGAAATTTTATTGTTTAATCATTTTCACGAATATAAATCAATTCTTCATCAGATTTGCTCAAAAAGCAAGATCTAGTGATAGTTAATGTGTATATATATGTTTACTTTGCCGTTAATTTTTACTAACTGAATGACTAGTTGGATAATCGTCCCAGCTATTAGTACATAGTGCGGGAATGAACTATTTAGCATCAAAATTACCGTAATTATTTGTGTATAATACGCACTGCTTTTTTTATTTTTTTTTTTTTTACTTCTCATCATAATAGGAGGGGGGTAACTATGACTAGGGATTAATTCGCTAGGTGGTCTCATTCTGGGTGGTTTTGTCCCTTGGAATAATTTTTATTATTTCAGAGTAGCCATCTTGTCTCTCTGACCGTTGTTTTTTTTTTAATACTTTAAAAAAATGTTTTAACTGGTAAACCGTTCCCTTCTTTGAGTTAATACAGTTCTAAGTGACAGTGATCACTTGGTTGCAGGTTCAATCCTGTTCAAAGGCGACAGTAACATAGAACAATAATTAACAGAACTAAACACTTGTACCCAGCTATAGTTAGCGGATTGAGAACAGGGTACCTCCGTTGATTGGATAAAATGTAGGGTTCAAAGTTCCGTGATGCCTCCTGATTACGACAAGTAGATTCCCGAGTTCGAAAAGGCTCCCGAGTCCGACAAGAAACACCTGAAGAAGGCCAGAGAGCAACAACGGCCGAAACGTTGTGTGGATAACAATAATGATGAGGAAAACTGTCCGAATAATCCAATAAGCACACCAGAAACCCATCTATGATTTCTCTAACATTAACCAAAGTTGCAACTGGGAATTTACAATTCAAGCTAAAATAACAATCTTTGAATACAAACATCTAATTACATCCAGAAAAAAATATCCTGATACACAGTCGTCGTAAGACGACTTGCTGCTCCAGAAATTTAGTCTATGTAATTTCCACAGATAAACACATTAACTTAAATATAATGATATACATATGTAGAATATATAATATATATATATATATATATTTGTTTTGTGTGTTGTGGTGTGTGTTATATATATAATATATATATATATAATAATATATAATATAGAGAGAGAGAGAGAGAGAGAGATACAGTGCCATCCATTTAATAAGTATACACCGATCAGTTGAACAGCCTAATATATATATATATATTATATATATATATATTATATATATATATATATATTATATAATATGTATATATATATATAGTATAAAAATGGGGTACTACGCGGGAACCCATATATATATATATATATATATATATATAATATATGTATGTGTGTCTCTCTTTATCTTAGTTTTGTTCATATTTATCTTTTTACGTGTTCATATTCATATCTATCTAATCATCTCTCTCTCTCTCTCTCTCTCTCTATATAATATATATATATATATATATATATATATATATATATATATATATCTGTGTGTGTGCGTGTGCAGGTATGTGTGTGCGTATATATATATATTATATGCATATATATGTATATATATATATCTAAACCAAAAGGACAGACAGACACACACAAACACACACACATACATACATACACACACGCACATACACTCACACAACACACACACATGTATATTATATAATATATATATATATATATATATATATATATATATATCAGGTCGTTCAACTGATAGCTGTATTACTTATTTATGGGTGGCACTAATCTCTATCTATCTGTCTGTCTGTCTATTCTCTCTCTCTCTCTCTCTCTCTCTCTCTCTTCTCTCTCTCTCTGTATATATATATATATATATAATATATATATATATATATACATATTTATATAACACACACAACAACACACAATACACACAACACACAACATATATATATATATATTATTATATATAGATATAATAAAAATTTCACCAGGACTCAATGTTTTTGTTCCCTTATGATTACCCCGCATACACACACACACACACACATTCAGCCAACACACAAACATAAATAGTATATATATATATATATAAATATATATTATAATGGGGCCGCAAGGCACACATTTTTATACGATATGTAGTTCAAATGGATACAACAACAACAAAAAAAATCCTCAAAAGCCGACCATTATTTCTGTACGTCGAACGAATATAGCATCCGTGCCTTATAACGGATTCATAGCGAAAAACAAACTGAATCCCCACAGGTCCGACGCGGACATTGTCCACGTTCAACCATTTCGCCCGCCTAATCGCATTCGGGTTTGTTTATATTCGATAGCCGAGCGCCGATCAGTCGCGCCGACATAGCCATACGAGCCAATTGTAAGAAGCAGCCGACAGACAACTGGATTATTTTTCCCCTCCATTATTATTGCATGTTATTAACCAAGTTGTAGCCGTTTTTATACTATTGGGGCCATTTGCTTGAAGGAAATGGGTTTATTCTGTATGTGTTGAATTTTTTTGTTGTTCGTGGTTTTATTTTATTTGGATCATGCATATGTTGTTTATATAGAACTATTTGTCGGGATGATTTGTATTATTTTGGAAAATATTCTGGTAAATTGCATAAGGTTGTTATCAGAAAGATATGGGCGTATCATACATCAGTAGAATTATGGAGGGAACCAGCGCACACGTCTGTGTAATTTAGTGTTGTTTTATATAATATATATATATATATATATATAATAATAGATAGATAGATAGATAGATATAGATCTTATATATATTTATATATAATTTTATATATATTATAAGAGTAAAGAGAAGAGAGGGGGAGGGAGAGGGAGAGAGAGATACAGATAGAGGTAGAGATATAGTGCCACTCATAATAAGTATACACCTATCAGTTTAAGATGCTTATATATATATATATTATATATATATATATATATATATATATATATATATATATATAATAATATTGTATATTTGGTTGAATCATTGTTAAGTATGTTATAATATGTTAATAATTTGAAGGCAATTACAATGCGTATAAAAAATAAAAAACAAAAGATGTTGTTTTTTCGTCTTATCAATTTCAAAGAAAACTTTATTCTTCAGAGACGAAAATCAGAAATTTTTGATTTCGTCTCTGAAGATAAAGTTTTCTTTGAAATTGATAAGACAAAAAAACATATTTTCGTTTTTATTTTTCATACGCATTGTAATGCTTCAAATATTTAATATATATAATATATATATATATATATATTATGTATGTATATATTATATATATATATGTATATATATATTATATATATATATTATATATATATATATATATATATATATATAGAAGAGAGGAGAGAGAGACTGAGAAGACAGAGAGACAGAGACAGAGACAGAAACAGAAAGAGAGAGAGAGGGGAGAGAGGGAAAGAAAGAAAGAAAGAAGAAGAAAGAAATAAAGTGCCACCCATAAATAGGTAATCGCCTATCAGTTTAAACAACCTTATATATATATATATATATATATATATATATATATATATATATGCTTAATAGAAGTCATATCCTAATTTTGAAAAATAGTTAGTTAATAATTAATGATTTTAGGCGGCATATATGTTCAAATGTAAGGTTAAACAAATCGAGAAAATGTCAATCCCTGTATGTACATTTCGACCTATTAAGTCTCATCAGCAAGGTTATAGACCATGGGAGACTGCTTCCGTGTGTGACTCGAAACCTCGACTGCCAAGCTGACAGGTGGGGATTCTAACCATTAACACTAGCTGGCCGTTCCGGCTTAAGGCTCATATAAAAAATAAACACATATTTTTGTTTGCTTACTTTTCTACTGTCGTGCGACAAGTCACAAAAATGTGGAATATAACTAAGTTCAAAACAAACGAAAAAATCTGGGACGAGCCAGCTAGTGTAATGGTTAGATTGTAACATTTATACAAATATGATATATGACTGAGTACTAGAACTCACCAAATGTACAACAAAAAAGCATACGTGGACTCCACAACGCCAAGATTTTGCTCAAAATAGCCGTAAACGCTGTCTACGTATGTCCATATTTTACAAAATACACCCCCCTCCATTAAAAAAAAAAATTACCAAATAATTAAGGGAATTATATAATTTTGATAAATTTTCAGTGTTGATTTGTCAATGAATTAAAATTGAAAATGTAGACCCTCCTTTTAAACAGAACACATATCGATGTATATTTTTTTCGGTCTTATTTTCTACCCATTACAGCACTCTTAATTATTTTCCTTCTATTCACCATTCGGTCTTTTCTTTTTTTAAATTTAAATAGCTGTAATTTATTTAAAACTTTATATAACCCGATATTTTGGCGTTCAAAAATAAGCGGGGTGCAATTTAAATGATCTGAAAAAATTAGAAAAGTTTTGAAATAAAATAACTAATGATTATAAAATGCATTTATTGTTAAATAGAACACTGAAAATTTCATTAGAATGGGGATTCCCCGATTTTTTTTTTTTTTTGGGGGGGGGTAAATCACGGGGGGTATTTTGTAAAACAAAGATTTTTCGGCAACTTTGGCAATACCCATATATATATATATATATATATATATAATATATTATTATAATGGAGAGTGTGTGGTTTTTCTGTCTGTAACCGAAGATAATATTACGTAATCGAGTCACAATTACATAGTTATTTACATCACATTCTCCATGATTTTATTTTTATTTAACGCTCAATTAATTAATAAATTTGCTTCTAAACTTTTATATAGTGTTGTCCATTATATACCATACAAAATACATGCAATTGTATTTATATATACAAAAATAGCGGTTTGCAGTGTGAATGTGAAAACAATTGCATATTGATATTAAAAATGTGATTTTATTAAATATGTGCCTTTAGTATTATGATTTCTAAAACTGTTTAGTTTTATTTAATGAATATAAGCAAAATCTCTTCAATGAATCTTAAATGAAATTCCATTAATCAAGAAAAAAATAACTGTTATTTTTATTCTTTATTTCCCTAATTTAAACTAAATAGTTAAATAAGTAAAAATTCGCAAATGAAAGAAACGGGAGTGATGGAAAGAGTAAAGGGTATTTGGCCTGCTCATTCCCACTTATGAGGGCCTGGACAGCAAAAGGTCTCGTTTTTACAGTTGGGCACATAAAATTGCAAGGATCTGGGGGGATGGCCCCCCTGGATCGTGGCCATTAACTGTTACTTCACCGGTCCAGAGGCCGAAGCACACTGGACCGCCACAGCCGAGGCGGGTATAGAAGGTAAGGGTATTGCCTGCTCATCCCAGCTTATAGGGCTGGACACAAGGTCCTCGTTTTTACGTGGGCAACATAAAAATTGCAAAGGATCTTGGGGGGAATGGCCCCCTGGATTCGATGCCATTAACTGTACTTTCACCGGTCCAGGAGGCCGAAGCACACTGGACCCCAGCCGAGGCCGGGTATAGAAGGTAGGGTATTTGCCTGCTCATGCCCACTTATAGAGGGCTGGACACACAAGGTCTCGTTTTTACGATGGGCACTAAAAATTGCAAGGAATCTGGGGGGATGGCCCCTGGATGATCCATTAACCTGACTTCACCGGTCCAGAGGCCGAAGCACATGGACCCCCTAGCCGAGGCCGGGTATAGAAAGGTAGGGTATTTGCCTGCTCATCCACTTATGAGGGCTGGTACACAAGGTCTCAGTTTTTACGTGGCACATAAAAATTGCAAGGATCTGGGGGGATGCCCCCCTGGATCGATGCATTAACTGTACCCTCACCGGTCCAGAGGCCGAAGCACACTGGACCCCCAGCCGAAGGCCGGGTATAGCAAGGTAAGTCTCAAAGCATAGAATCTTGGAACAGATACTACACCCTTGATCCTCCCTTCGATGTTCAGGTGAAGGTATTTGCTGCTCATCCCACTTATGAGGGCTGGAACACAAGTCTCGTTTTTACGTGGCACATAAAAATTGGCAAGGATCTGGGGGATTGGCCCCCCTGGAATCGATGCCAATTAACTGTACTTCACACGTCCAGAGGCCGAAGCACACTGGACGCCCCAGCCGAAGGCCCGGGTATAAGAAGGGTAAGGGTATTTGCCTGCTCATCCGCACTTATGAGGCTGGACACAAAGGTCTCGTTTTTTACGTGGGCACATAAAAATTGGCAAGGATCTGGGGGGATGGCCCCCCCTGGATCGATGCATTAACTGTAAACTTCACCGGTCCAGAGGCAGAAGCACCACTGGACCCCCAGCCGAGCCGGGTATAGAAAGGTAAAGTCTGCAAAGCATAGAATCTGGAAACAAGAATACTAACACAGCCTTGATCCTGCCCTTCGATGTCAGGTAAGGGTATTTTGCCTGCTCATTCCGGCACTTATGAGGGAATGGACACATAGGTCTCGTTTTTACGTGGGCCACATAAAAATTGCAAGGATCTGGGGGGAATGGCCCCGCTGGATCGATGCCATAACTGTCTTCAACCGGTCCAGAGGCCGAAGCACACTGGACCCCAGCCGAGGCCCGGGTATAAGAAGCGTAAAGGGTATTTGGCCTGCTGCATCCCACTTTGAGGGCTGGACACAAGGTCTCGTTTTTAACGTGGGCACATAAAAATTGCAAGGATCTGGGGGGGATGGCCCCCCTGGATCTGATGCCATTAACTGACTTCACGGTCCAGAGGCCGAAGCACACTGAAACCCCAGCCGAGGCCAGGGTATAGAAGGTAAGGGGTATTTGCCTGCTCATCCCGCACATTATGAGGGCTGACACAAGGTCTCGTTTTACGTGGGCACATAAAAATTGCAAGGATCTGGGGGGATGGCCCCCTGGATCGATGCCATTAACTGTACTTCACCGGTCCAGAGGCGAAGCAACACTGGACCCCCAGCCGAGGCCGGGTATAGAAGGTAAGGTATTTGCCTGTCTCATCACTTAATGAGGGCTGGACACAAGGTCTCGTTTTTACGTGGGCACCATAAAAAATTGCAAAGGATGCTGGGGGGATGGCCCCCCTGGATCGTGGCCATTAACTTGTAGCTTCTTCAACCGGTTTCCAGAGGCGCGAAAGCACACTGGACCGCGCCCAGCCGAGGCGGGTATAGAAAGGTAAGGGTATTTGCCTGCTCATCCCCACTTATGAGCTGGAACACAAGGTCTCGAGATTTTTTAACGTGGGCCACATAAAAATTGCAAAGGTATCTGGGGGGAATGGCCCCCCTTGGATCGATGCCATTAACTGTACTTCACCGGTCCAGAGGCCAGAAGCACACTGTGACCGCCAAGCCGATGGCCGGGTATAGAAGGTAAGGGTATTTGCCTGCTCATCCCACTTATTGAGGGCTGGCACAAGTCTCGTTTTTTACGTGGGGCACATACAAAAATTGCAAAGGATCTTGGGGGGATGGCCCCCCTGGATCGATGCCATTAACTGTACTTCACCGGTTCCAGAGGCGAAGCACACTGGACCCCAAGCCGAGGCCGGGTTATAGAAAGGTAAGGGTATTTGCCTGCTCATCCCACTTATGAGGGCGGGACCACAGGGTCTTCGTTTTTACGTGGGGCACAAATAAAAAATTGCAAGGATCCTGGGGGATGGCCCCCTGGATCGATGCCATTACTGTACTTCACCGGTCCCAGAGGCCGAAGCAACACTGGACCCGCCAGCCGAGGCCGGGTATAGAAGGTAAGGGTATTGCCTGCTTCATTCCCACTTATGAGGGTGGACACAAGGTCTCGTTTTTAACGTGGGCAACATAAAAATTGCAAGGATCTGGGGGGAGGCCCCCTGGATCGAGCGCATTAACTGTACTTCACCGGTCCAGAGGCCGAAAGCACACCTGGACCCAGCCGAGGCCGGTATAGAAGGTAAGGGTAATTTGCCCTGCTCCATCCCACTTATGAGGGCTGGACACAAGGTCCTCGTTTTTAACGTGGGCACATAAAAATTGGCAAGGATGCTGGGGGGATGGGCCCCCTGGAATCGATGCCATTACTGTGTAGCTTCACCGGTCCAGAGGGCCGAAGCACTGGACCCACGCAGCCGAGGCCGGGATAGAAGGTAAAGGGTATTTGCCGCTGCTCATCCCACTTATAGGGCTGGACACAAAGGTCTCGTTTTTACGTGGGCCACATAAAAAAATTGGCAAGGATCTGGGGGGATGGCCCCCACTGGATCGATGGCCCGGATTAACTGTAGTTCAACCGGTCCAGAAGGCCGAGCACACTGGACCCCGCAGCCGAGGCCGGGTATCAGAAGGTAAGGGTATTTGCCCTGCTCATCCCCTTATGAAGGGCTGGACACAAGGTCTTCGTTTTTACGTGGGCACATAAAATGCAAAGGATCTGGGGGGATGGGCCCCCTGGATGCGATGCCATTAACTGTACTTCACCGGTCCAGAGGCCGAAGCACAACTGGACCCCCGCCGAGGCGGGTATAAGAAGGTAAGGGTAATTTGCCTGCTCATCCCACTTATGAGGGCTGGACAGCAGGTCTCGTTTTACGTGGCACATAAAAATTGCAAGGAATCTGGGGGATGGCCCCCCTGGATCGATGCCATTAACTGTACTTCAAACCGTCCAGAGGCGAAGCACACTGGACCCCAGCCGAGGCCGGGTATAGAAGGTAAGGAGTAATTTGCCCTGCTCATCCACTTATGAGGGCTGGACACAAGGTCTCGTTTTACGTGGCACGATAAAAATTGCAAGATCTGGGGGATGGCCCCCTGGATTCGAATGCCATTAACTGTACTTCACCGGTCCCAGAGCGCCGAAAGCACAACTGGACCCCCACCGAGGCCCGGGTATTAGAAGGTAAGGGTATTTGCCTGCTCATCCCACTTATGGGGCTCGGACACAAGGTCTCGTTTTTACGTGGGCACAATAAAAATTGCAAGGATCTGGGGGGATGGGCCCCTGGATGCGATGCCATTTAACTGTAGCTCACCGGTTTCCCCCAGAAAAGGCCGAAAGCACACTGGACCCCAGCCGAGGCCGGGTATAAGAAGGTAAGGGTAATTTGCCTGCTCATCCCACTTATGAGGGCTTGGACCAAAGGTCTCGTTTTTACGTGGGGCACATAAAATTGCAAGGATCTGGGGGATGGCCCCCCTGGATCGATGCCATTTAAACTGTACTTAGCACGTCCCAGAGGCCGAAGCACACGTGGACCCCCAGCCGAGGCCGGGTATAGAAGGGTAAGGGTAATTTGCCTGCTCATAGCCACTTATGAGGGCTGGACACAAAGGTCTCGTTTTTACGTGGGACATAAAAATTGGCAAGGATCTGGGGGGATGGCCCCCTGGATCGATGGCCATAACTGTACTACTTCACAACGCGGGTCCAGAGGCCAGAAGCACACTGGAACCCCCAGCCGAGGCCGGGTATAGAAGGTAAGTCCAAAGCAATAGAAGCTGGACCAGATAACTACACCTTGATCCTCGCCTTCGATGTCAGCGTAAGGGTATTTGCCTGCTCATCCCACTTATGAGGGCTGGAGCACAAGGTCCTCGTTTTTACGTGGGCACATAAAATTGCAAGGATCTGGGGATGGCCCCCCTGGATCGATGCCATTAACTGTACTTCACCGGTCCAGAGGCCGAAGCACACTGGACGCCCCAGCCGAGGCCGGGTATAGAAGGTAAAGGGTATTGCTGCTCATTCCCACTATGAAGGGCTGGACACAAGGTCTCGTTTTTACGTGGGCATACATAAAAATTGCAAGGATCTGGGGGGATGGCCGCCCTGGAATCGATGCATTAACTGTACTTCACCGGTCCAGAAGGCCGAAGCACACTGGACCCCCCCAGCCGAGGCCCGGGTAAGAAGGTAAGTCTCAAAGCATCAGAATCTGGAACAGATTAACTACACCTTGATCTCAACTTCGATGTCAGGTAAGGGTATTTGCCTGCTTCATCCCACTTATGAGGGCTGGACACAAGGTCTTCGTTTTTAACGTGGGACATAAAATGCAAGATCTGGGGGGAATGGCCCCCTGGAATCGATACATTAACTGTACTTCACCGGTCCAGAAGGCCGTAGCAACACTGGACCCCCCAGCCGAGGCCGGGTATAGAAAGGTAAGGATATTTGCCTGCTCAATCCCACTTATGAGGGCTGGACACAAGGTCTCGTTTTTCGTGGGCACAAGTATAAAAATTGCAAGGATCTGGGGGGATGGCCCCGCTGGAGTCGATGCCATCACTTGTACTTCACCGGCCAGAGGCCGAAGTCACACTGGAACCCCCAGCCGAGCCGGTTATTGAAAGGTAAGTCTAAAAGCAATAGAATCTGGAACAGATAAGCTACACTTTTGATCCCTCCTTCGATGTCAGGTAAGTTGATGGAAGAGTAGTTTCATTTCTATTTCCATAATATTAACCCCGCACTCTGTTTCAAATCTTTTTATCTGCCTTTCTATTAAACTTTCTAATTTAATACGATATTTCATTAATTAAAAGTTAAATACTTGTCCCACCCGGAGGGTGCTATAATTTGCTAGTAATATTAAATTTAAGTTTTCGCGTATGCTTCTAAATCCATTTAATTAAAAATGAGATGGTAAAATGAATGATGGATGAAACAAGAATGAATGAAAACATTTTTTAGAGTGGGGTCCCTGATATGAAAATTTTTTTCTCCACTATTATTAGACTCCTTTGAAGCATCAAAGTTAATATAATTATTCTTATAAGTTATTAGAGAAAGATAAAATTTGTCTCGTACTTTGTAAATATCTTTGAGAATGGGTTTTTAATTTTTATATGTATATAGATTATCTAATGCGTGTCTGGTTTAAGNTGTCTGTTAACTTCCGGTGAATATGCTACATTGTTAACTATCTTGAATTCAAAATAAAAACGGTCAAATAGGGGAATTTAATTTACTTGGCTTTTTTTACATTCATATATATGTGTGTGTGCTGTGTGTGTGACCTGTGTTGTGTGGTGTGTGTGTGGTTGTGTGTTTGTTTGTGTGTGTTGTGTGTGTATAATTACATTAATATTTATATTAGTAATAATACAAGTTGAGAGTCTGAAATAGTTATATTTATTGATATTTTTTAGCTGGAATTCTGTATCTCGATGGTCTTTTAACAAAAAAAAACCCAAAAAACGCTGGATTGAAACTTATAAAAACTTCTGATATAATTATTCAGACACTTTATAGAAAAAAAAGGAAAAATCGTTTTTTGTCGGTTCATTTTTTCATAAAATAAAATAGGGATGGGTAGACCGGGTAAAAAATATTTCTCCTAATGTATTTTAGGAAAAAAATAATTCAAACATCTTTACATAAAAAAAGTAAGAAATAAATAATTTTAGGAAAAACAAACAAATGATGTTATAATTCGCTGACAGAAATCTGTTTCGACCTTTTATTAAAATGGTCTTCATCAAGAGCGAGATGTGTGTGATAGAAAGACGGTGTGAGTAAACCGTTACAAAATACCTGGATATCTACATCTTTCCGGAGACTAACGTGATCCGCAATGGCTGGAATCTTTAACTTTTTGATACTTTCTTATACATTTTTATACATATTTACATCAAACTCTTTTGAGTTTTCTTTGTGGATTATAATGTTTCTGATTTAATAAAATAAAATAGAATTCATTTTATTCTATTTTATTTTCAAAACAGAATATTCATTTTCAAAATTTAAAAAAAATTCCGGCTCCGAACTCGAATGTTCGTTTGTACCGCGATTGTTTTGTAAAGGTTTACTCACACCGTCTCTCTATCACACACATCTCGCTCTTGATGACGACCACTTTAATAAAAGGTCGAAACAGATTTCTGTCAGCGAATTATAACATCATGTGTTTGTTTTTTCTAAAATTATTTATTTCTTACGTTTTTATGTAAATATGTCTGAAATATTTTTTTCCTAAAATATATTAGCGGGAATATTTTTTACCCGGTCTACCCATCCCCTATTTTATTTTATGAAAAAATGAACCGACAAAAAAACGATTTTTACTTATTGTTTTCTATAAAGCGAATTATGTGTTTGTCTTTTCTAAAAATATTTATTTCATACTGTCGGATTCACTTCCATTCACTTTTTCATAAAAAAGTAAGCAATTCTGGGATTTTTCGTGAAAATCGGACCATTAATTGATTTCATCACTGACCATATAATTTTAATATTTTTCATGCATAATTTAAATCCATTTTTAAAATGAATCTACAATAAAAAGAATTATAAATGTGTTTATTCTCAAGA
Source organism: Doryteuthis pealeii (assembly GCA_023376005.1). NCBI lineage: Eukaryota > Metazoa > Mollusca > Cephalopoda > Myopsida > Loliginidae > Doryteuthis > Doryteuthis pealeii. The sequence goes on along the minus strand of CM042180.1, from coordinate 48,505,005 downwards.
GAAGACTAACGGGTTCGATATTAAACATATCAATTATACGCAATAAACAAATAGAGTTTGTAACATAATAACGTCATGTCCCTGGGGTCTAGAAAACACTGTATACTTGTGTATAATACATAACTATATCTGTTAGTACTCCGCTTAAGAAATTGACCTCGTGTCACATCCTGCTCGTGCGGAGGGGTTGGAAAAAATGGAGGCGCGTTGTCTAATGGTTAAATTCATAGTAAATGGACTCGTCACCCCGAGTTCAAATCCTGGATGTGGTAATTGAATTTAACTTAGCGCTAATACCATTGGGAAAGGTATGAATCATACTCTCCCTCGAGCTATGGATAATTAGTAGGGCAGACAGGGCTCTTTGACCTTGGTTAGGCAACCGATCTAGGAGAAGGAAAAATTCTGAATTCAAACCTTTTGAACTCGCTAAAGAAATTGACATTGTGTCCCATCCTGCTCGTGTGGAGGGGTTGGTAATATATATATATATATATTATTATTATAATGGAGATTATATGACTCTTTGTCTGTAACCAAAACTACTTCACCACTGACGTCACGATTCCCTAAGTTATTTAAGTTACATTCTTAACAATTGAGTAATAGTCATTATTCAATCTTAATTAGCATTTTATTTATTAACGTCTAGCTGAGTTAGATTTACCACACAACTATCTATATTATTATTATTATTATTATTAATGTATTAACAACTTACAACCAAACATTTCCTTCTAAATTGTAACAGACTTAAACATATCAGCGTCAATTACTATCAAGCAAGAAACCTGAGAGACATCTTTAAGAATACAAACCTTGAAAACATTTTAAATTTTATAAAAAAAAACAAACAACCTTTTCAACAAGATATAACAGAACTTAACCGAATATGTCCCATCCTGTTTGTGCGGAGGGGTTGGAAAAAATGGAGGCGCGTTGTCTAATGGTTAAATTCATAGGAAATGGACTCGTCAACCCGAGTTCAATTCCTGGACGAGGTTGTTTGCATTTCACATAGCGCTAAAACCATTGGGAAATGTATGAATCCAATTCTCCCTCCAGCTATGGGCAAATATCAGAACAGGCTGTGCTCTTTAACCCTGGCTAGGTAACCAGTCTAGGAGAAGGAAAACTCTGAATTCAAACCTGTTAAACTTCGCTTAAGAAATTGACCTTTTGTCGCATCGTGCTCGTGCGGAGTGGTTGGTAAATATTTATTCTGAAGATCTGGTGAGTATGGAGTACTCCTTCATTACATTTATATATATATATATATATATATAATATATATAATATATATATATTATATATATATATTGATTTATCGTTAATTGTTTTATTTTCATAGTTTCATCCGGACATACATAAATACATGCTTACATCCATGCATACCATCTGCCCTTTATATATGTATCGATAGATAATTAAATATTAATATTCTTTGTTAAAGTGACTTTGTCTTTTCTTATCGAAATGTTCAGTGTGAGGTTATCACTTCGATAGCCTAATGCATTATAAGGAATATGTGTGGACCGTGTTTTGCTCGGTGTTTGATGATTTAAGAAGATCCGTGTTTTGATTCCCACAATTTAAATGTATAAGACTACGGAAATGTAGTGTTCGTAGAAAACAAAAGAAGATAAATTTATAAAAGAAACAACTTTATATACAAGATATTACAATGAATATAGTGATAGTCAATTGTTCTTTCATTGATGTGCTGACTGTATGTGTCTGTTGGTAGTTTTGTTTGCTGAGTGCGTAAGTTTTGTTTATATTTTGTTCGTTTGGAGTTGTCAAATTTGTAGCAGTTTTGTTTAAAACAATGTCTTTGATTGAAACTATTTGACCCATAGATAGGACCCTAACAGATACTACCACTCCGAGTCAGAGTGGATCTAGGAGCAATGGTGATGAAGGGGTGCTCCACATTCTCCAGACCTCCAAAACAGGAATCTCACCTTCAGACTAACAACAATTCCCAGGACCTGAAGACCCTCAGCCACCGCCTTCTAGCACATAATAAAAAGGGTTGGGGCTTGCCATAAGACCAATATGACCCTAACAGGTACTAACACTCCAGTTATTTAATGACGATAAAGTTTTGAAATAAATTCATTGTTAATGGATACTGATTTTTATAAAAACATTTTTCTATGTAATTCCCTAGATAGGAACTGTGGGGACCGTGTTTGCTCCGTGTTTGGTGATTGAAGAATATCTGAGCTTTGGTTCCCACAATGTAAATGTATAAGACTACGGAAATGTAGTTTCCGTAGAAAACAAAAGAATAAGATAAAATGTATAAAAGAAACAACTTTATATGCAATGAATATAGTGATAGTCAATTGTTCTTTCATTGATTTGCTGACTGTATGTGTCTGTTGGTAGTTGTGTTTGCTGAGTGCGTAAGTTTTGTTTATATTTTGTTCGTTTGGAGTTGTCAGATTTGTAACAGTTTTGTTTAAAACAATGTCTGTGATTGAAACTTGTTTTGTTGAGAGGGAGAGTGAGAGAGAGAGAGAAAATAGGAAACGAAAATACGTGATAGACCTGATATACTATTTTGTGTCTTCGGGCAGCGACTTCTCCCCATTGTTTTCATGTTGGGGAGAACTTTCGCTCCAACTGTCGAATTAGGGGGTACCCCCCCCCTACTGAAGCTTTTCAGCTAAATGGGCCTTTTTATAATTTTGTGTCTACGTGATCATTAAGCTAAAATATTCATCAAATATCAGGTGATTTGCAATGATGCAATATCGAATGATTTTGGTATCTGTGGAATTCCGATGACATAAATTATCGGATGATTTTGTAACATTCAACGTTGTAGCAGTTTTGATAAAACAATGTCTGTGATTGAAACTTGTGTCGTATTGAGTAGAAGAGATAGAGAATATAAAACGAAAAATAGACGGACCTGCGGAGTCGTATTTTATGTTTTCGGACAGCGTCTTCTCCCCTATTGTGTCGAGTTGGGGAGAGCATAAGCTTCTCACTGTCGTGTTCGGGGGCATTGCCCCAACTCTGTCGAGTTCGGAAGAGCGTATGCTCCCACTGAAGTTTTTCAGCTCTATGGGCCTTTTTATAATTTTCTTTTGTCATTGTCTACGCGATCATTAAGTTAAATTTAATATTGGAATTCTCAAATATCAGCTGTTTTCTAATGACGTGTGATTTTGTAACATTCCGATGGCGTACATATTTTCAATGGAATTTAAACCATTGTTTTTATTGTTGCTAAAATATTTCTAAACTAATATTTATTCGATTATCTTTTGTTTACATAATTCTAAACTTAACTTATACAATTCTAAAATTACTTGCTTCAGAAAACTTAATTATTTTAATGTATCCAATTCCACGTGCACGTAAATAGGGGGGCCAAACCCCCCATAAATGCCGGTTTTAACTTCGAACTAATACCCCGCCAATCATCAACATCATCATCATCAGTATCATCATCATCATACGTTAATACGAATAAAATTAAAAATTAAATGGTTTTCTACTCACCAATTTGAAAGAAAGTAGATACATTAAAAAGAGTCAAATTGTTGTGAGACAGTAGCTCCTGTTCATCACCTGCAACAAAAGAGAAAAGAAGGGTGAGACATAATATATCGATTAATATTAATTATAATAATATATCAATTAATAATGAAGATCTGGTTTCGATTTGCCTGTAACCGAAATTATGTCACAATATCGAAAATCGTCAATACATAGAATAAAGAACAATGTTGACTCTAATCTTTCAGTAATTAGAGGTTAATTAAAAGTTTACGAATTTTTTGAAAAATTTATGTGTGAAATATTTAAAATAATCTATTAATAATGGAGATTCGCTTCCGGTTTTTTCTGTAACAAAAACTACATCACTGCTTACTGTTACATAATTATTGGATCCCTAATACTTATATAAGGTAGTGTAGAAACATAATGTCGATTAGTGCAGCCCACGACCTTGAAGGATGAGTGACAACGCTTGACCTCACTCTCACCTTGCCTTCCGGGGATATATCGTGAGAACCGGAATGCATGGAAGACCCTGTCTTCCGGTTTAAGGATAGTAAGCAACTCAGTCAGTTAGAAGTTAGAAGCCGAGCTCGTAGGATGTAAGGATTTGCGCAGACGTCTGGTTTGGGGATTAACAATAAAATAAGATCAAAAGTAAATCGAAGTCTTGTGTTTATTACCTAAAAAGTAACAATGACACAGGGCTTCTGATAAGGAGAAATCCCTAGCAGAAACCAGACCCGAAGTCCCCAAGAAAGTCCAGACGCTAGACCAGACCAAGTCCAGATGTTAGAAGATAGAACCAAAGCCGGCCAGAAGAAAAGACGACCAGAAGTAAGATGTAAGAAGGGTATACAACACTTACGTCACATTACCCAAAATCGTCATAAGATAGAATAAATACACTCAAAATTTGAACATGCAGCATTAGACAGTCCTCATTGTTATGTCTGTATCCTTGTCTTTCTCTCTCTTTTCCTCCCCTCTACCCCTCTATCTGTTTTTTATATATATATATATAATATATATATATATATATATATATATATATATATATATCTTTGTCTCTCTCCCTCTCTCTCTTCGTTTCTTTTTTTCTCTTTCTATTTATCTGTCTCTAAACACACACTCTCTGTCTTTCTCTCTCTCTCCCCTCTCTCTCTTTATATCTGCATCCTTGTCTCTCTCTCTCTTTCTCTTCTCTCTCTCTCTCTCTCTCTCTCTCTCTCTCTCTCTTACTTATGAGGAATTCATAGTCTATTCAGACCCTCCTGCTTTTGTTTCTCTCCCTCTCCCTCTATTTCTTACTCTCTCTTGTCCTGACACTCTTTTACTCTTTCTATTTATCGGCCTCTCTCTCTCTCTCTATCTATCTATCTATCTATCTATCTTACACTATATTTCTTTATATATATATATATGTGTATATCCTTCACTCTCTCTCTTTCCCTCTCTTTCTCTCTCTATCTTGCACTATATTTCTTTTATATATATCTAATCCTTCTCTCTCTCTCTCTCTCTCTCTCTCTCTCTCTCTCTCTCTCTCTATCATACACTATATTTCTTTATATATATATATATTACCTTCTCTCTCTGTCTCTGTCTCTGTCTTTCTCTCTCTCTCTCTCTCTCTCTCTCTCTCTCTCTCTCTCTCTCTCTCTCTCTCTCTCTCTCTCTCTATCAATCTATCTATCTATCTATCTTACACTATATTTCATTTTATATATATCTATATCCTTCTCTCTCTCTCTCCCTGTGTCTCTATTCCCCCCCTCTCTCTCTCTCTCTCTCTCTCTCTCTCTCTCTCTCTCTCTATCATACACTATATTTCTTTTTATCACTCTCTCTCTCTCTTTCTCTCTCTCTCTCATACACTATATTTATATATATATATATATATATATATATATCCTTCTCTCTCTCTATCTATCTATCTATCTCTCTCTCTCTCTCTCTCACTCTCTATCTATCTATCTATCTATCTATCTCTCCCTTCCTATCACTTACTTATGAGTAATTCATAGTCTCTACCACCACCACCCACCACCACCCGCCCTCCCGCGATTGTCTCCGTTTCGCTCGTCATTCATTGTTTGGCGCTCGATTTAATTTCCTTTCACTGATAAAGAGAACACCGCATTGTCGCCATTGTTAGTCGCCATTGCTAAAATGCGCAGTTCTCTGACATGCGCAGACGCAACCGAATTGGACAGCGACAGGGGTTTGCGGTTGGGCGTGGTGGGGGAGGGTTCGCTTTTTTCCTGCATACTTCATTGAACTACACTTACATTTACCCACCTGTAATTTGAATCTGATTTATATAAAAAAGAAGGAGATACAGACTTAAGAGACGCACGTAGCAAGTAAAAAAAGAACCATAATTATTTGTGTATAGTACGCACTCATATATAATACGCACCCCTCTATTTGAATCTCAATATGGGATTCGAATGGGAATTATATTAAAAAAGGGGATAAAGGCAATAATTATTTTTTGCATTTAAGAGACGCAATTTGAATAAAGGCTCCGTAATTATTTGTGTATAGTACGCACTCATATATAATACGCACACTTGTATTTGTATCTCAAAATGTAATTTAAATTTGCATTATGTAAAAAATGACGTGATACAGACTTAAGAGACGCACGTAGCAAGTAAAAAGCACCGTAATTATTTGTGTATAGTACGCACTCATATATAATACGCCCCCCCCTCTATTTGAATCTCAATATGGAATTCGAATGGGAATTATATTAAAAAAGGGGTTACAGACAATAATTAATTTTTGAATTTAAGAGACGCACTTAGCAATTTGAATAAAAGGCTCCGTAATTATTTGTGTATAGTATGCACTAATATTCAATACGCACCCCTAACCCCTCTATTTGTATATCGAAATGGAATTCAAATCTGAATTATATAAAAAGAGGAAATACAGACATTAGTTAATATTTGTACGAGACGGTCGTAGCAAGTTTTAAAAAAAGACAGGTTAATTAGCAAGCTATTACTTACCTACCAACCTACCTACCTACCTAGATAGATAGATAAAGAGATAGATAGATAGATTGACAGTCGGGTTTCGAATCACGCACAAGGCGGTCTTCCTCTCAATAGCTCTGCTGATGAGGCCTAATAGGCCGAAATGTACATACAGAGATTTATTTTTTCTCGATTTGTTTAGCCTTACATTTAAATAGGTATGCCCGCTAATTAATTAATTATTAAGTAATTAACTTTCAAAATTAGGTACGACTTCATTTAAGCACATATTCTTCCAAAAATAGATAGATACGTAATATTTGAAAGCAGAAATTACCAGTGACGAGTTAAAATAAGAACCTTTCATTAACTTGATGATTTGGGGTGCCTATTGGAGACTTGATCCAAAAGCATGTAACAAAACATTGCCCTTGTAAAATCAGAAATCGACAGAATTCTTCATGTAGATTCACGTAACTGCGTTTATTTTTTATGACATACAGAGCTGAAGTTTGTTTCTATTATTCATTCATTACTTACCGACACTTACGCAAGGATTTATACATCAATAAACTATGAATCATGTTGTTTTTTCTAGACAGAAACAGAAATAATATGCAAGCATTATTTGTTCGCGAAAAATCCTAAACGAAAAACAAACAATATCATAAAAGATAGAAAAAAAGAAAGAAAATATGATCGAATATGGTGGAAACGAACAACAAACAATCGAGTATTTGTGTGTGACAAGTACACAAAACACTATAGATAATTGCTACGTCAACGATTGGTTAAAACAAAAACAAAGAAAAACATACAGTCTAAAAATAAAAATGGCCGCCAAAAGGCAAAATACGGTACGCATGCGTAAAACATGACCTGTGCAAAACATGACATGCGCAAAGCATGATCAAAACGGCTGTAAGGCCACTTACATACTATCACACAAACCAATAATAAAATAAACAAACTTTTTTTTTTCAATTATCTAAATTTAAACATTGATATAATTTGGAAATTTTTTTTTTTTTTTGATGTTTACAAAATGATAAATTTATGATCAAGGAAAGGCGTTTTTATAAATAACGTTGATAAAAAAAGGAAGAAAAGTATTGTTTTGTTTTAATAAAAGAAAGAGAAAATAGTCCTTAAATGATTATTTTAATTATTTATACATAATACCGTTAAACAAAACTCAAACCCCATAAAACGACTACTTTAAAGACTGATAACCAAAATAACCTTTTTGGCATTAAATGGCCCACAGAGGTTGGTATGCCGTTAAACAAAACTCAAACCCCATAAAACCACTACTTTAAAGACTGAAATCCAAAATAACTTTTTCTGGCATTAAATGACCCACAGAGGTTGATATGCCGTTAAACAAAACTCAAACCCCATAAAACCACTTCTTTAAAGACTGATAACTAAAATAACCTTTTCGGCATTAAATGACCCACAGAGGTTGATATGCCGTTAAACAAAACTTAAATGATTATTTTAATTATTTATAAGTCTTTTTGTTCTAGAAGAAAATATGTTTTTATTTATTTATTTTTTTCAAATATAAACAATTTGTCAATTCGAGATAAATTTGTCGTATCAACCTAATAACCGAGAAAAATAGTAGACAGGATTTTTCTTTAAAAAAGGGATAAAAAAATAAATACAATGAACGATTAAAAAAACAAAAACAATACCGTATGGATTTTCTCTTTTTGTTGTTTACTTACCTACCTACTTTTTTTTATATGAGTTTTGATAATCATTCTCACTAGTACAAAATAAAAAATTCAATGTCAGCGAGTTTGTACCCTAAGTAAGTAAAATCATCAAATTCATTCGCTTTGCTAACTCCCTTTTCCCTAATCTCAATTATTTACCCAGAGCTGAAAAGGTGACCCAATGAGCCACGGTTTGTCTAGTATATATAAAGTCAGTTCTGTCTGTCGGTGTGTAAATACTGTATAATCTTCGGACGTCAAAATAAACGTTTACGTCAGTGAGTGTTTAAAACTGATTTAAAAATTTGAGTTTTGAAAAATTCTTGAACACCTACAAACCATGGATGGGATAAAACGTATTAAGCAAAAAATAACACCACAAGAGTTTACATGCCGTAAAATTCAACAAACCATAACCAAACAAAAGGCATTTGACAAATAGTTCTATGAAAGTGCAAGCATTTTCGACAAACATTATATATACTAGTACAAAATAAATAACACCCTCCGGGCGGTGTAAAAATAGATTTTTGAAACATATTGTCTGAGGGGTGAGAGTAAAAAATTCAATGTCAGCGAGTTTGTACCCTAAGTAAGAAAAATCATCAAATTCATTAAAGGATTAAAAAATAAAACAATTTGAAATGTAAACTTTAAATATGTATTAAAATAAAACAAACTATATATAGATATATAATACCAGTCATGTATTTATTAAAACTAGTTTTAAAAAACAATGAGGACTGTCTAATGTTGCATGTTCAAATTGTGGGTGTATTTATTCTATTATGGCGATTTTGGATAATGTGACGTAAGCAGTGACGTCATTTTTGTTACAGACAAAAACCGGAAGCGAATCTCCATTATTAATAGATTTGGGTAATTCGAACTAATCTCTTTATCTTCATTTCTATACAACGTTTCGACCGACGTGCCCTCCGACGTTGCTCACGTATGTTTCGATTTTTGTGGCCATCCTTTAAGCTTCAAGCAAGAGCGCGATCCTTAGTGAAGAATCCTTTGGTTGCTCCTTAGTGTTCCTCAGTCTTGCAGGTCCTTCGTCAATGATTGCAAATGGACATCTGTCAATATCAGCCGATTAAGTAGTTAGAGTTAGATTTACCTCAAAACTATCAATATTATTAATGTATTAACAACTTACAACCAAACATTTCCTTCTAAATTATAACAAGCTTAAACATATCCTTACTAATTACAATCAAGCACGAAACCTGAGGGACATCTTTAAGAATATAAACCCTGAAAACATTTTAAATTTTATAAAAAGCAACCTTTTCAACAAGATATAACAAAACATAACCGAATATCTCCATAGAACCACTACTTTAAAGACTGAAATCCCAAATAAGCTTTTTTGGCATTAAATGACCCACAGAGGTTGATATGCCGTAAAATAAAACCACTACGTTAAAGACTGAAATCCCAAATAATCTTTTTGGCATTAAATGACCCACAGACGTTGATATGCCGTTAAACAAAACTCAACTCCCATAAAACCACTTCTTTAAAGACTGATAACCAAAATAACCTTTTTGGCATTAAATGACCCACAGAGGTTGATATGCCGTTAAACAAAACTCAAACCCCATAAAACCACTACTTTAAAGACTGATAACCAAAATAACCTTTTTTGGCATTAAATGACCCACAGAGGTTGATATGTCGTAAAATAAAACCACTACTTTAAAGACTGAAATCCCAAATAATATTTTTGGCATTAAATGACCCACAGAGGTTGATATGCCGTAAAACAAAACTCAAACCCCATAAAACCACTACTTTAAAGACTGAAATCCAAAATAGCCTTTTTTGACATTAAATGACCCACAGAGGTTGATATGCCGTAAAATAAAACCACTACTTTAAAGACTGAAATCCCAAATTATCTTTTTGGCATTAAATGACCCACAGAGGTTGATATGCCGTTAAACAAAACTGAAACCCCATAAAACCACTTCTTTAAAGACTGATAACTAAAATAACCTTTTCGGCATTAAATGACCCACAGAGGGTGAAATGCCGTTTAACAAAACTCAGACTCAAACAATAATCTCTTAGAAATAAAGATTTGCATAGTATCTGGCGGGAATAAATTGCATAATGATTTTAACAAAACTGTGTTTAATAAATAATTATTTGCTGTTACTGATTTCTAATGTTATTCTCAAAATGTTAAAAGCAATCCTATATATAATTTATATATAAACCAATTATTTGAATAAGCTTTGCTCCAGCTCAAGAATAATATTCATTCAGTGATAAGAGGATTGACCCCAGAAACCTTAAGCAAATTCATATGAAGTGCTCGAATTAAGGTGCAACTATTTGTGGTTAATGCTTTCTAAAATTATCATGACGTATTAAAAGCAATCCTATATACCATTTTATAATAGGAAGCGCGTGGTGTAATGGTTAAAGTCATGGGAAATGGACTCGTCGCCCCGAGTTCAAATCCGGGACATGGTAATTGCATTTCATTTAGCGCTAATACCCTTGGGAAAGGTATGAATCCTACTCTCCCTCCAACTATGGGTAAATAGTAGGGCAGACTGGGCTCTTTAACCTTGGTTAGGCAACCGGTCTAGGAGAACAGTGTCACATCCTGCTCGTGCGGAGGGGTTGGAAAAAATGGAGGCGTGTTGTCTAATGGTTAAATTCATGGGAAATGGACTCGTCACCCCGAGTTCAAATCCTGGATGTGGTAATTGAATTTAACTTAGCGCTAATACCATTGGAAAAGGTATGAATCCTACTCTCCCTTGGGCTATGGATAATTAGTAGGGCAGACAGGGCTCTTTGACCTTGGTTAGGCAACTAGTCTAGGAGAAGGAAAACTCTGAATTCAAACCTTTTGAACTCGGCTAAAGAAATTGACATTGTGTCCCATCCTGCTCCTGTGGAGGGGTTGGTAAATATATATATTATTATTATAATGGAGATTATATGACTCTTTGTCTGTTAAACTCCGCTTTAAAAATGACATTGTGTCGAGGGGTTGGATATATATATATATATATATATATATATATATATATATATATATCATTTTATATAAATCAATTAAAATAACATTAAAAATAAGTGTAATATTTTTATATTTGTTCTTATTTAGTTTCGCTAGTCTTTCTAATTTAATATTTTATTACATTAAAACAAATACTTGCGCCTATGGGATGCATACTTTTGCTAGTATATATAAGTTAATGAAGAATATATATTTACCAACCCCTCCGCACGAGCAGGATGCGACACAAGGTCAATTACTTAAGCGGAGTTTAACAGGTTTGAATTCAGAGTTTTCCTTCTCCTAGACCGGTTGCCTAACCAAAGTTAAAGAGCCCAGACTGCCCTACTATTTACCCATAGCTGGAGGGAGATTAGGATTCATACCTTTCCCAAGGGTATTAGCGCTAAGTGAAATGCAATTACCACGTCCAGGATTTGAACTCGCGGCGACGAGTCCATTTCCCATGACTTTAACCATTACACCACGAGCTTCCTTTAATGAAGTATAGATAAATCTAGAAAACAGACGAATTATTTCACTCTATTTGCTGTTTTTTGCTTTATTTTTAAGCACTGCCGCGTACTAATTTTTATTTTTTTCTATTTTTGTTGCAGGTGCCCTTTTTGAATGGAATGTGGAAAAGACTTAAAACTAATACCAGAATGTTAAAGAGATAACGATCTGAAAAAATGTGATTTGTTTTTTAAAAATGGAAACACCTGCATTCCAGGTTTGACCTTTCAGAATTTGACCTTTCAGAATTCCTTATCGCTTACAAATCCCCACCCGCCGTGCCTTCTCTTTTCAACGTGGATATACGTACTCGAACATTGGAATTATGTTACATAATTCATAGACAGCTTATGAATTAAGTACGTACTAGCAATAAAATATTTGAATCAGGGTTCGTTAGATTCAGAATAACAGGGGTCAGTGGAAAGTTACCTCGACAGTTAATAACGGGTAATAACCTTTTACTTGACCCCTTGAAATACGTCGTCATTAGAAGCGTGGGAGATTTAGAGAAATTTTATATGAGATACGACTAGACCTTGGCGAAGACCGAAGATAAATTGAGTGGTTTAATAAAACTTTAAAGGAAAAACAATGATGTCTTGTTGAGTCAATTTAAAGATAGATAGAAATAAAAAAAAAAGATTGAGAGAAAGGGAAAGAAAAAGAGAAAGAGAAAGAAAGGGATATATATATATATCAATGTATTTGATATGGCCTCAGCCGACAATTTTTGGGAAATATGTGCTTAATTGAAGTCATGCCTAATTTTGAAAATTAATTAATTGATAATTAATGAATTAGGCGGGAATACCTGTTCAAATGTAAGGCTAACCAAATCGAGAATATATATATATATATATATATGTGTGTGTGTGTGTGTGTGTGTGTGTGCGTAAAATGAAAATGGAAGTGAATCCGACGGTATGTTGAAAAGAGAAATAAAAGAAAGAAAGTATTGAATGGATAAAATAGGATATTCTTTATCAATTTTACTTACGCGTGTTTCGGTCAGGAGTTTATCCATGTGCATAATATTCAATCTATAATTATTTTCAAATAACTATTTCATTTCATTTGGTTATTTAAAAATAATAATAGATTGAATAATGTACACATGGATAAACACCTGACCGAAACACGTGTAAGTGAAATTGATTCAAATATCCTATTTCATCCATTCCATATTTTCTATCCTTTATTTCTCTTTTCAGCATTATATAATATATATATATATATATATATATATATATATATATATATATATATAAAGACTGAGATAGATAGATGAAAAGTTCTTGTGGATTGGGGGAATGCTATTCCATTCTGACTTACCCAGGGCGAGGTATATCAAACGATTAAACGGCGTATCTTTGAGACGTAACACACATTTTGAAAGATATGTGGTCCAAAGTTAACTGACGCCCCAAAACGACTCGTGCATGATATATTTTATTTATTAATACTAGCAAATATATGCACCCTCCGGGTGCTTGTATTTAAGTTTTAATATAATAAAATATATTAAATTAGAAAGGCTGATGAAACTGAATAAGAATGCAGATAAAAAGATTTTGAACTGAGTGGGTATGATTGAAAAATAGAACAACTTTGAAACTAACTCTTCCATCATTTTACATTACTCCCGTCTGTCTTTGTTAAATTTTCCTAATTTAACTATTTAGTTAAGATAGGAAGTAAAGAATAATATTACAGTTATTTCTTCTTGTTAATGGATTTCTTTTAAAATTTATTCCTGAGATGTTTGTTCATATTCAATAAGATAAAACCAAACAATTAGAAATCAATAGTACTAAGCATATATTTATTAAAATCAAATTTTTAATATCAATATGCAAATTAGCCTCCCCATTCACAATGTAAACCACTATTTTGTTGTATATATAAATACAATTGCATGTTATTAGTATGTAGTATGGTCAACAGTATTAATAATGTAAAACAATTTTATTAATAATTGAGGTTTAAATAAAAAATAACATCATGGAGAATGTGATGTAAATAACAAAGGGAATTGTGATTTGTATAGTAATATAGTTTCGGTTACAGACAGAAAAACTCACAATCTCCATTATAATAAGATATCGACACTGAACATTTCATTAAATTCGGTTAATTCCCTGATCTTTTGGGGGGGGGGGTTACTCTCGGGGGAGTGACATACGATGATGGAATTTAAGTCCGTTAAGTTCGATTTAACTGAGAATTTCATCAATATAAACATCTAACAAAAATGTGAATATTAATTTAAAAAGGAAACCTCTCAACTCCCAATCTGACCCTTTTGAGATCTCACCCCACCTAATATTCTGAATTGAGCGTTTTGTTATGACCACCCCACCCCAAGATCGTTCATCGCTCTTTGATTTCACTGCCTATAATCGAACTAAAAGAATCCATGAATTCTATTACCAGCCCAAAATTCATTTCTTTTGTCAAATTGGTTTAGTAACGAATATAATTCAATATTGAGAACTGATCAGGCAAAATCATAAAACAGGGTTTTATAGTAAGCGGTAGTTCAAAAGTTTTGTCACTGTTACATATTGATTTAATTAAATAATTCGATTTTGTTTTAACTTATTGTTGTGAGGTTTTAAGGGGTCAAATAAGAACAAAACAACGGGTAACGGAAAGTAGAAAAATGTATTTACAGAAAGTAGACAATACAATAGAGAGATGTGGAAATTACGTCCGACGAACAGAGTTATTGGCACTCGCATTGGCTTGCTTCTAAGCCACAATTATCCCTGTTTATTTATAGTAAGCTGTCGGCTAATTTACCATTGAGCATTTTCGTATGCATATACTTTTCATATGTGCTATTCTTCATTATAATCATATATTTTAGAGAAGTCCTTAAAGATTTTGTTGAGATAAATGCATTTACTTTCTGCTTTTTTATGTTTATAAGTTAATTGGATAAGGGAAGGACAGAGGGAGAGTAAGAGAGGGGGTGGGGGTTTTGTATGTGGGAAGTGTGTTGTCTTTGAAGAAATTTGATAGTGAGTGTAGGTCAGTGTATATATTTATATATTTATTTTTTGGACACTGCGCCATTGTCTGGACAGTTAATAACTCTTTCTTTCTCTCCCTTTCTTACCTCTCTTTCACTATATATACTAGCAAAATAAAAAGATGCCCTCCAGGTGTATCACCTATAACACTTATTTAAATCATTTTTCTAATATACTGAAATATGAGAAGAAAAACAAATTACAATTACTGCAAACAAAGAAACGAATTTTCTGAGGTTCTAAAGGTACGAGAATGGCGGGAAATACTGACGGGGAATATAGATCAAATGTTTGCCTCTCAAACCTCTTTCATAGGGCCGAAGAGAGGCAAACATCATTCCAGTGACGAGAAAGTGAAATCTGTAGTGAAGAAGTGGCTCAAAGAACAGTCAACAGAATTTTACAGGACAGGGACACATGCTCTCATTCGAGGTAGAACATTCCTATTGAGAGAAACGGTGACTATGTGGAGAAGTATGGATGTGATCCATATAGGACAAGCTTAATTTTGATTGGTTGGGTTTTACGGTATGTCAACCCCTTGGGTTATTTTAGCCGAATACTTCTATTTGTAAAAAAAATGTTTAATGCTAACAAAGTTGAAATAATTTCTTTTTTAATGGATAATACAATTTGTTTATAAATACATTTTTTCTATTTAACCCATAGATGGGACCCTAACAAGTACTACCACTCCGGGTCAGAGTGGACCAGAGAGCAATGGTGATGAAGGGGTGCTCCACAATCCCCAAATCTCCAAAATTGGAACCTCACCATCAGATAGAGTTTAAAGTCATTCCCAGGACATGTAGACCCTCAGCCACCGCCTTCTAGCACCCATATGATAAAAATGGTTGGGGCTTGCCATAAGGGCAATAGGGTTGGGGCAATCATATAGGTGCTAGGGCTTGACGTGACCAGCCGATTGATCGGAGGGGGGCCCTCTCAACCGCCCGTCTGGCCCAAGATAGTGCCAAAGTGGAGTATTGAAAGTCATGGACTGCTCATCCACCGGGGTTCTATCCTTAAGCATCACGGGTCGACACCCATGGCAAACTGGTGGCCCCATTGGGGGAGTCTTACCCCTCTGCAGAGGTGCGGTTGGTGTATTCTAACGCCTCAGCCGACAGGGCGGATTCATTTTGATGTATGATACATGTTCCTGTGTTGGTAATTATACTGATCCTAAACATGTGTGTATATATATATATATATATATATATATATATATATTAACAATGGAAAGGAGTAACCTACTCGAGTTTCATCGATTGATTCTCCAGGGTTACATTAGTTAAATTGAATAATTTAACTAATGTAATCTTAGATGGTATAATATATGCCCGTTGGAATGGGATTTATCCTTAGTAGAGGAACGCTTATCTATATTTTCGAAGATCGAGAACGGTTTTTGTTTATTGGATTAAAAATATTAATGTAACCCTGAAGAATCAATCGATGAAACTCGAGTAGGTTACTCCTTTCCTTGTTAAAATAAATTTTTGCTCTACATTGTATTGAGCACTTTGTATTTGTTTTTTCTCATTCTTAACCTCTGGATATTGTGCGCTTCCAACGACCGAACTCATACCCACCGGTAAGTTACTACTTATACATTTACAAATATATATATATATATATATGTAATGTAAGAGGAGAGGGAAAAAGGGATGGTTAACTTATTAACGCCGGCCGTTTGTAGCTTAATACCATCTGAATCTGATCCGCCATTTTGGGATTTTTTTTTGTTTTGCTTTGTTTGTTTGTTGTTGTTTTTTGTTTTTTTGTTGCTTTTTTTGCTTTTTTCATCACAGGTGCCCTTTTTGAAAGAAACGAGCAAAAAATCGTTTAAAACCAGTTACCGCCATACCAACCAGCTGAAGCGTCGACATCTCGAGGTGAATATTTATTTGATAGTAAAAACCTGTGAACTCCCTTCGCTGACCTTTTAAAATACGCAATCCTGATCTTTAGAACCGACCCCTCAGAATCACCCCCTACCACACACCTTGATGTAATCGAACTGAAATGAATCTTAGAATCCTATTACACTTGCTTCCCCCCCCACTTCCGCTTCCTTCTACTCCTAGTGCTTTTATCGGCTTTCCATACCAAAGTCAAATTCTATGGTCAAATAGTGGCTACCTTATATGTAATAGTTGAAAAGGATAGTTTCGGCCTGTAGTTGGTCAACTGGCTACTAATCTATTCGATCGTCTCATGCAACACCGTCGGTTCTAATCTGTTTAAAAGGTCGACCACAAGACCCAGGTGTCAGATCTTAATGTGTAAACCTTTTCTCGAACCTTAATTATTTTCCTTCTTTCATTCTTTCTTTCTTTCATTCTTTTCATTTTCTTTCTTTCTTTCTTTATTTATTTATTTATTTGTTGGTTTCTTTTTTCTTCTCTTTTCTTTCTTTCTTTGCTTATATATTTGTTTGTTTCGTTCTTTCTTTCATTCTTTCATTCTTTTCTTTCTTTCTTTCTTTCTTTGGATATATTTCGGGGAGAGATATTCACCGTAAATGCGTTTATTTTTTATGTAACATACAGAGCTGAATTTGTTTCTATTATTCATTCATTGAGCTTTACGACACTTACGCAAGGATTTATACATCATAAACTATGAATCATGTTGTTTTTTCTAGACAAACAGGAAATAAGTTATGCAAGCCATTATTTGTTCGCTGAAAAATCTAAACGAAAACAAACAATATCTAAAAGAATAGAAAAAATAGAAAGAAAATATGATGCGATATGGTGGAAACGAACAACAAAACAATCCGAGTTATTTTGTTGTGACAAGTACAATAGCAAAACACTATAGATATTTGCTTACGTCAACGATTTGGTTAAAACAAAACAAAGAAAACATACAGTCCTAAAAATAAAAATGGCGCGCCAAAAGGCAAAATAGGTACGCACGAAACATGACCTGTGAAAACAATGACATGCGCAAGATGATCAAAACGGCCTGTACAGGCCACTTACATACTATCACACAACCAATAATAAAATAAACAAACTTTTTTTTTTCAATTAATCTAAATTTATAACATTGATAATATTTGGAATTTTTTTTTTTTTGAATGTTTACACAAATGATAAATTTTATTGATAAGGAAAGGCGTTTTTATAATAACGTTGATAAAAAAAGAGGAAGAGAAAAGGTATTGTTTGTTTTAATAAAAGAAAGAGAATAAGTCTAAATGATTATTTATTATATACTTTAATGTAACACTCACCAAAAACGACTATAGACTATAAAATACCTTTTGATTAATGCCCAAGTTTGGTATCGTTTAAAACTCAACTAACCTTAGAGATCCAATACTTTTTTCTGGCATTTCCCAATGAGCGTAAAAACAAACTAACCTTTTAGACGATAATAAATAACCTTCGTTTGACCCGATTATTTAACAATTAATATTTTTTAAATTAAAGTTGTTCAAAGAAAATATTTTATTATTTATTTTTTCAATATAACAATTTGTCAATTCGGAGATAAATTGTTCGTATCACCTAATAACCGAGAAAAAATAGTAAAGACAGGATTTTCTTTTAAAAAAGGGTATAAAAAAATAAATACAAATGAACGATTAAAAAAAAAAAAACAATACCGTAATGGGATTTCTCTCTTTTTTGTTTTTACTTACCTACCTAGACTTTTTTTTTATATGAGTTTTGATAATCATTCTCTACATAAGTACAAAATAAAAATTCATGTCGACGAGTTTGGTCCCAAATAAGTAAAATCATCAAATTCAATTCTGCTTTGCTAACCTCCCTTCTTCCCTAATCTTCATTATTTACCAGAGCCTGAAATAGGTGACCGCAATGAGCAGGTTTGTTCTAGTTTATATAAAGTCAGTTCTGTCGTGTCGGTTGTAGATACTGTACTAATCTTCGGAACGTGCAAAATAAAGCGTTTCGTCCAGTGAGTGTTTAAAACTGTTATTAAAAAAATTTGAGTTTTTGAAAATTCTTGAACACCTACAAAGCCATGGGATGGGATAAAACGTTATTAAAGCACAAAAATAAACCACAAGAGGTTTAAGCATGTCCGTAAAATTCAAAATCAAACCATAACCAAAAGCAAAGGCTTTTGAAGCAGAATAGTTTCTATGAAAGTGCAGCATTTTCGACAAACATTATATAATACTAGTACAAATAAATTACAGCCACTCCGGGCGTGTAAAACATATGATTTTTGAACATATTGCTGAGGTGAGAGTAAAAAATTCATGTCAGCGAGTTTGTACCTCTAAGTAAGAAAAATCAATCAAATTTTCATTAAAGGATTAAAAAAATAAAACAAATTTGAAAGGGGGGGGGGGGGGGTGTAACTTTAAATAATATATAAATAAAACAAATATATATAGATATATAAATACCAGTCATGTATCTATTAAAACTGTTTTAAAAAAACAATGAGGACTGTCTAAATGTTGCATGTTCAAATTGTTGGGTGTAATTTAATTCTGTTTATGAGACGATTTTGGGTATGTTGACGTAAGCAGTGACGTCATTTTTGTAGTCAGACAAAAAACCAGGAAAGCGAATCTCCTTATTAATAGAATTTCGGGTATTCGAACCTTTCTTTATCTTTCATTTCTATAACAATCAGTTCGGCCCCGTGCCCTCCGACGTGCTCACGTAATGTTTCGATTTTTTGTGGCGCATCCTTTAAGCTTCAAGCAAGAGCGCGATGCCCTTAGTGAGAGAATCCTTTTTGGTGCTCCTTAGTGTTTCCTGACAGCTCTGCAGGTCCTTCGTCATATGAGTGCAATGGACCATCTGTCAATATCAGGCCGAATTAAGTAGTTAGAAGTTAGATTTATCCTTCAAACTATCGAATATATTAATGATTAAACAACTTACACACAAACATTTCCTTCTAAATTTAACAAGCCTTAAACATATCCCACTAATTACATCAAGCACAGAACCTTGTAGGGAACATCTTAAGAATAAGACCCCTGAAAACATTTAAATTTTATAAAAAGCAAACCTTTTCACAAGATATAACAAAACATAACGCGAATATCTCATAAGAACCACTACTTTAAAGACTGAAATCCAAATAGCCTTTTTTGGCATTAATGACGCCACAGAGGTTGATATGCCCGTAAAATAAAACCACTACGTTTAAAGACTGAAATCCCAAATAATCTTTTTGGCATTAAATGACCCACAGACGTTGAGTATGCCGTTAAACAAAACTCAACTCCCATAAAACCACTTCTTTAAAGACTGATACCAAAATACGCTTTTTGGCATTAAATGACCCACAGAGGTTGATATGCGTTAAACAAAACTCAAACCCATAAACCACTACTTTTAAAGACTGATAACGCCAAAATAACCTTTTTGGCATTAAATGACCCACAGAGGTTGATATGTCGTAAATATAAAACCTACTTTAAAAGACTGAAATCCGCAATAATATTTTTGGCATTATAATGACCCCACGAGGTTGATATGCCGTAAAACAACTCAAACCCCATAAAACCACTCTACTTTTTAAAGACTGAAATCCAAAATAGCCTTTTTGACATTAAAATGCCCACAGAGGTTGATATGCCGTAAAATAAAAAACCACTTACTTTAAAGACTGAAATCCCAAATTATGCTTTTTGGCATTAAATGACCACGATGAGGTTGATTATGCCGTTAAACAAAACTGAAAACCCCATAAAAACCACTTCTTTAAAGACTGATAACTAAAATAACCTTTCGGCATTAAATGACCCACAGAGGGTGAAATGCCGTTTAACAAAACTCAGACTCAAACAAATAATCTCTTAGAAATAAAGATTTGACATAGTATCTGGCCGGGAATAAATTGCATAATGATTTTAACAAAACTGTGTTTAAGTAAAATAATTATTTGCTGTTACTGATTTCTAATGTTATTCTCAAAGTTAAAAGCAATCCTATATATAATTTAATATAACCAATTCATTTTGAATAAGCTTTGCTCCGCTCAGAATAATATTCATTCAGTGATAAGAGGATTGACCCCAGAAACCTTAAGCAAATTCTATGAAGTGCTCGAATTAAGGTGCAACTATTTGTGGTTAATGCTTTCTAAAAATTTCAATGAGTATTAAAAGCAATCCTATATACCATTTTATAAGTAGGAAGCGCGTGTGTAATGGTTAAAGTCATGGGAAATGGACTCGTCGCCCCGAGTTCAAATCCTGGACATGGTAATTGCATTCATTTAGCGCTAATACCTTGGGAAAGGTATGAATCCTACTCTCTCCTCCAACTATGGGTAAATAGTAGGGCAGACTGGCTCTTTAACCTTGTTAGGCAACCGGTGTAGGAGAACAGTGTCACATCCTGCTCGTGCGGAGGGGTTGGAAAAATGGAGGCGTGTTGTCTAATGGTTTAAATTCATGGAAATGGACTCGTCACCCCGAGTTCCAAATCCTGGATGTGGTAAATTGAATTTAACTTAGCGGCTAATACCATTGAAAAGGTATGAATCCTACTCTCCCTTGGGCTATTGGATAATTAGTAGGGCAGACAGGGCTCTTTGACCTTGGTTAGGCAACTAGTCTAGGAGAAGGAAAACTCTGAATTCAAAACCTTTTGAACTCGGCTAAAATTGACATTGTGTCCTCATCTGCTCCTGTGGAGGGGTTGGTAAATATATATATTATTATTATAAATGGAGATTATATGACTCTTTGTCTGTTAAACTCCGCTTTAAAAATGACATTGTGGTCGAGGGGTTGGTATATATATATATATATATATATTATATATATTATATTATCATTTTATATAAATCAATTAAAATAACATTAAAATAAGTGTAATATTTTTATATTTGTTCTTATTTAGTTTTCGCTAGTCTTTCTAATTTAATATTTTATTACATTAAACAAATACTTGCGCCTATGGGTGCATACTTTTGCTAGTATATATAAGTTAATGAAGAATATATATTTACCAACCCTCGCACGAGCAGGATGCGACACAAGGTCAATTACTTAAGCGGAGTTTAACAGGTTTGAATTCAGAGTTTTCCTTCTCCTAGACCGGTTGCCTAACCAAAGTTAAAGAGCCAGACTGCCCTACTATTTACCCATAGCTGGAGGGAGATTAGGATTTCATACCTTTCCCAAGGGTATTAGCGCTAAGTGAAATGCAATTACCACGTCCAGGATTTGAACTCGCGGGCGACGAGTCCATTTCCCATGACTTTAACCATTACACCACGAGCTTCCTTTTAATGAAGTATAGATAAATCTAGAAAACAGACGAATTATTTCACTCTATTTTGCTGTTTTTTGCTTTATTTTTAAGCACTGGCCGCGTACTAATTTTATTTTTTTCTATTTTTGTTGCAGGTGCCCTTTTTGAATGGAATGTGGAAAAGACTTAAAACTAATACCAGAATGTTAAAGAGATAACGATCTGAAAAAATGTGATTTGTTTTTTAAAAATGGAAACACCTGCATTCCAGGTTTGACCTTTCAGAATTTGACCTTTCAGAATTCCTTATCGCTTACAAATCCCCACCGCCCGTGCCTTCTCTTTTCAACGTGGATATACGTACTCGAACATTGGAATTATGTTACATAATTCATAGACAGCTTATGAATTAAGTACGTACTAGCAATAAAATATTTGAATCAGGGGTTCGTTAGATTCAAGAATAACAGGGTTCCAGTGGAAAGTTACCTCGACAGTTAATAACGGGTAATAACCTTTTTACTTGACCCCTTGAAATACGTCGTCATTAGAAGCGTGGGAGATGTAGAGAAATTTTATATGAGATACGACTAGACCTTGGCGAAGACCGAAGATAAATTGAGTGGTTTAATAAAACTTTAAAGGAAAAACAATGATGTCTTGTTGAGTCAATTTAAAGATAGATAGAAATAAAAAAAAAGATTGAGAGAAAGGGAAAGAAAAAGAGAAAGAGAAAGAAAGGATATATATATATATCAATGTATTTGATATATGGCCTCAGCGACAATTTTTGGAAATATGTGCTTAATTGAAGTCATGCCTAATTTTGAAAATTAATTAATTGATAATTAATGAATTAGGCGGGAATACCTGTTCAAATGTAAGGCTAACCAAATCGAGAATATATATATTATATATATATATGTGTGTGTGTGTGTGTGTGTGTGTGTGGGTAAATTGAAAATGGAAGTGAATCCGAGCGGTATGTTGAAAAGAGAAATAAAAGAAGAAAGTATTGAATGGATAAAATAGGATATTCTAATCAATTTTACTTACGCGTGTTTCGGTCAGGAGTTTATCCATGTGCATAAATATTCAATCTATAATTATTTTCAAATAACTATTTCATTTCATTTGGTATTTAAAAATAATAATAGATTGAATAATGCACACATGGATAAACTCCTGACCGAAACACGTGTAAGTAAATTGATTCAAATATCCTATTTCATCCATTCTATATTTCTTTCCTTTATTTTTTCTTTCAACACACACACACACACACACCACAACACACACACACACACATATATATATATAATATATATATATATATATATATATATATATATATATAGTTAGATATAGAAACACAATTATGTAAACACGACTAAAAATCTTAGAAGCACTGCATATTAGACACAAAAATCCTTTGATAATAGCCCAACATTCTAAAATGCCTATAATTACTATAAAAGTATAATAGCAAAAGTAATAATAATAATTACTAACAATAATAAAAACTAATATAATAACAACAACAATAATAAACACAACCTATTTAAATAGAAAATGGAATAGCCCATTGTTTGTACGGTTTCAATTACCTTGAAGATTGCCCCAGTTGGGCAGAAAGTACTTTGGTCTTATGACATATGATAATTACATCAGCCAATTTTCCCCAGATATTCAAAAATAATCCGGCAATACGAAAAAACGAAGGACAAAACTTGCAGACAGAAAATGGCTGCATTATTTAACTATATATGCCTACAAGAAAAAAATGCTGCCTAAATACAACACACACACACACACACACCACACACACATATATATATATTATATATATATATAATATATATATATAAAGACTGAGATAGATAGATGAAAAGTTCTTGTTGGATTGGGGGAATCCTATTCCATTCTGACTTACCCAGGGCGAGGGTATCAATAGGTGATTTAAAGAAAAACACGTGGAAACGAGTAAACGGCGTATCTTTGAGACGTAACACACATTTTGAAAGATATGTGGTCCAAAGTTAACTGACGCCCAAAACGACTCGTGCATGATATATTTTATTTGTCAATACTAGCAATATATGCACCCCCTCCGGCGCTTGTATTTAAGTTTTAATATAATAAAATATATTAAATTAGAAGGCTGATGAAACTGAATAAGAATGCAGATAAAAAGATTTTGAACAGAGTGGGTATGATTGAAAATAGAACAACTTTGAAACTAACTCTTCCATCATTTTACATTACTCCGTCTGTCTTTGTTAAATTTTCCTAATTTAACTATTTAGTTAGATAGGAAGTAAAGAAATAATATTACAGTTATTTCTTCTTG
>CM042180.1:48455635-48473135 GCA_023376005.1 Doryteuthis pealeii | reverse complement strand
TTCATTAAGAAACTACTTTTTATACCAAAATGCAATGATACAGAGAATGATATATTTTTTTGATCTTAGACACGAATCCAACTCTTTACTTATTCAACTGTAACAACCTGATTCCTTTTTCCTAGAGAGTTTTGATAATTAACTCATTCCTACTTTAAACCGCTCACAGCGACACTCGCATCCCTATAATATAAGGATATAGATAATGATACATTTTCAGACAAAACCCCCAGAGTGACAATTGGACAATCCAGTGTGCATTTTTTCAATTGCAAAAGTTACAATTTATTTTGTAAAAACGGATTTTGAGTAGCTTCTTGGCAGGCATCTTGATCGAAATTGACGAAAACTCTTTTCCCTAATCATCTAGCGAGAGCTTAACGGGTGACCCAACGAGTCACGTTTTGTCTAGTATATATATATATATATATATATATATATATATATATATTGTGTAAAGATCTTCAACAAACACCATGGGATCTTGCTCAAAAACCTGATGATTGCCCCTTGGCATGAAACCTGGGTCGCTGTTTATAATGAACATTGATCTGTGAAAACTCTGCAAAATAAATAAATATTAGCTCTCACAATTTGTGATTGAGCACTGTATTTTCTTTGTTTCATCACAAAAGAAAATTGTTTATATATATATATATATATATATATATATATATATATATATATATATATATATATATATGTATATATATTAGTAAATGAAGAAAAGCTCTAAACTTGCTTCATTACAATAATTTATTTCAACCGTACTAATACGGCATACGGCTGAAATAAATTATTGTAATGAAGCAAGTTTAGAGTTTTTCTTCATTTACTAAATATCTTGCTCTGTCCTTCTACTCACTGGTATTAGGCACATTGAGCTCTCCTTATGGTCTACCTGCATCAGCTTGGTTAAACCACACATGGAAAGACCCTAACTACGGGAAAAAAACTATATATATATATAATATATATATATATATATATATATATATATATATAAGTGTATTTAGGCAGCATTTTTTCTTTTAAACAGGTTTCATTGAATTGAACAGACAATTCCGGTCTGACAAGTCTTTCGTCGATCCGTTCTAATCTTCGGGCCATCCTTCTGGTGTCAGGGTGGAACTGGTATAACAGTCCACCGAATGTTTCGTCACTAGCACTTTCGGCAATGCACTTTGCCATCCTAAGGTGGAATAGTTTTCCTATCTCGTTTTTAACGAGAACGCGTATATATATATATATATATATATATATATATATATATATTATATATATATATATATATATATATATATACAGGGTGCAGCATAAGTAACTCCCTTTGTTTAAGTGGAACAAAATTAGAGCCTTTTTTTTTTCACTAATTGCTAACTCTGCATAAAGACGCCTACTGGATTTTTTAGGAGAATACAGCAACGATTCTTGTAGTTCATTGGATTTTTCTAAGCTTCTTGCAACAACTGGCCTACCCGTTCTTTGAGCATCGCTTACACTTCATGTGAATTCAAATGTTCTAATCAAGCTTGTGATATTTCGGCTTTGCACCGTTGGGTGGTTAAATTCAGCTGATAACAATCTTGCGATTTCAGCATCATTTTTATTGTTTTGATAATAGAATTGAATTGATTTTACTCTCAGTTCCTTTGTTAATCTAATTGGTTGTATAAAATTATAAAAATGGTCAATGAATTTCAGTCTGTATCTTTTTAAAGTTCTTTCATTCTTAAAATGTTTAGAATAATCTATTTCCTATTTTCAATGTATTGATTCAGCGATAGGATTTTTCATGAAATTTCATCATATTGTGTATGTGTATGTTAAGTAACACCCATAAAATACTTTTATGATATTACAGCAAAATTTAAAAGTCTCCTTTTACATATTCAGCTGCCTTACCAATATTTTGCCAAACAAAAATTGATGACAAAAATATTAATAATAGTTTCTTTTGTTGAGTAAGATCTGTGATAAACTATATTAAAAATACTAGCAAATATATGCACCCTCCGGGTGCAAGTATTTAAGTTTTAATGTAATAAAATATTGTATTAAATCAGAAAGGCTAATGAAACTAAATAAGAATGCAGATAAAAAGATTTGAAACAGAGGGAGTATAATAAAAAATAGAACAACTGAAACTTACTCTTCCATCACTCTCGTCTTTCATTGTTATTTTTTTCTAATTTAAGTATTTAGTTAAAAGAGGAAGTAAAGAATAAAATTACAGTTATTTCATCTTGTTAATGGATTTCATTTAAGATTCATTGAAGAGATTTTTGCTTATATTCATTAAGATAAAACCAAACAATTAGAAATCAATAACACTAAGCACATATTTATTAAATTCGATTTTTTGATATTAATATGCAAATTAGCCTTCCCATTCACACTGTAAACCACTATTTTGTTGTATATATAAATATAATATCATGTTGTTAGTATGTAGACATGGTTAACAGTATTAATAATGTAAAACAATTTTATTAATAATTGAGGTTTAAATAAAAATAAAATCATAGAGAATGTGATGTCAATAAATAAGGGAATTTTGACTTAAATAGTAATATAGTTTCGGTTACAGACAGAAAAACACACAATCTCCATTATATTAAAAATATAAGAGAATATCATTTTCTGGACATTTTGATTTAAATAGCAGATATTAAGCAAATAATCCCATTGGTTAAGATCTTATGAATTATTAACAGTTTTCTTATGAGATTTAGAAAAAGAAAATTCAATACCAAAAAGGGAAAATGAATGTGACCTTTTGAAAACAAATCTGGGGTACTGTAAAAGCACAATATGAGGGCATTTGTTCACGCTACTATTTCTATCTTCCCCCTTTCTTTCTGTTTGATCAATCGAAATTTAAACAACCCTGTCACGTGACCTTTCACACCTCCCTCCTATTATAGTCTGTAGTACAATCATTTGAGGTACTGAGGAATTCAGTTATCCAAACACTATTTCGTTCAATAATGACTCCTATCAAACTTCTAGAGAGGAGACAGTTTTTGTCGTATTAATACGTAATTTACGTGGTCAACCTTTTCTTGAAGACTTTTTTCTCAAAGACTTTTTCACAAAGATTTTTTCTCAAAGACGTTAATTCTTTTTAAAGATTTATCCTTTTCTACCAATTTCATCAATCGCGAATATTTTGAATATAACAGTTTCATTTTTTAAAATAAGAATTTTTTAAAAAAATGCTTATTCATGATATTTGTAGTTCTAGGATATTTTTTAACAGGGTGAAGTACAATTAGCAGTCTATAGTGTAAATGAAGATTTAGCAAATTAATTAGAGAAAATCATAAAGAAAATATACATTAGAAGATATGAAATTTAAAATATATATATATATATATATATATATATATATATATATATATCTTATTATAATGGAGATTGTGTGTTTTTCTGTCTGTAACCGAAACTAAATCACTACTCAAGTCACAATTCCCTTAGTAATTGGGGTCACATTCACCATGAATTTATCCTTATTTAAACCTCAATTATTAATAAAGTTGTTTTACATTATTAATACTGTTAACCATATCTACATGATATTTTCCACGTACCCCACTTGTATGGGTCAGGCACAAAGGCCCTATTTATGTGGGACCACCCACAAGCCGAGACTCATGGGGTAGCAGGTGAAAAATTGCGTCGATCCCGTCGGCATTCCCCTTCAAGGGGGCGCCTCAGGCGCTGGGCAATAAACCCAGCCCTGCCACTTTAAATCAAGGGGGCAGGTGTTGCCTGGGGGGATGGCCCCCTGGGATCGACGCCGTTAATTATATCAATGGTCCAGAGGCCGAAGCCACTGTTGACCATATCTACATACTAATAACATGCAATTGTATTTATATATACAACAAAATAGCAGTTTACAGTGTGAAAGGTAAGGCTAATTTGCATATTGATATTAAAAATGTAATTTTAATAAATATATGGTTAGTATTATTGGTTTCGAACTGTTTGGCTTTATTTTAATGAATATAAGCAAAAATCTCTTCAATTAATCTTAAATGAAATCCATTAACAAGAAAAGATAACTGTCATTTTATTTTTTACTTCCTCTTTTAACAAAATACTTAAATTAGAAAAAATTACAATGAAAGACGAGAGTGATGGAAGAGTAAATTTCAGTTGTTCTATTTTTCGATTATGCCCACCTCTGTTTCAAATCTTTTTATCTGCATTCTTATTTAGTTTCATTAGCGTTTCTAATTTAATACGATATTTCATTACATTAAAACTTAAATACTTTACAATCGAGTCGACAATAAGTGGAATATGCTGTCAAACACGGTATATATATATATATAGGACATCAAATAAGAAACGTGCTTGCATTCTTTTTAAAATTTTCCGTCATACAACGTGTGATAGCACGTGCGATACCCTGCCCTCATCAGCCGCCAATTAAGGCGGGACTGCCACACCCAGCACTACCAAGTAGCTTTTGCCACCGGATAGGGTATTAAAAAATATATATATAATAGTAGAGCACGCTTAGAACGTAAAATTGTCAAATTATCTATATTGCGTTACCTTTACTTAAGTTTCAGGTGTCTAACAGACTGGAGTATCGTGATAAGACATAAAAAGAAAATTAAATTGATATGTTTCGCTATAAAATTAAATCATGAGAAATTAAATCTTATTCCACAAAAAGAAAGACGTCTTGAAATAAAATATCATTTCTCGTGAATCTATTCTGATGGCTAACAGATTAACTTCATTTTCGGAATTGCTTTCCTCTTTTTCCATTCGTCTGGTTTTTTCGTAAACCTAATGCCCTATATATATATATATATATATGTGTGTGTGTGTGTGTGTATATATATATATATATATATGAAATTTAACATTTTGAAAAAACATATTATGTTTGTTATGTAATTGCTGACAGATCTGTTTCGACCAAATCGATAAGTTGGTCTTCATCAAAGAGCGACATAGACGAGAAGAGAGATATCCGTTAAAAAGACTGTTTACAAAAACGAACGCTGAATGTAAACAGTCTTTTAACGGATATCTTTCTTCCCGTCTATGTCGCTCTTTGATGAAGACCAATTTATCGATTTGGTCGAAACAGATCTGTCAGCAATTACATAACAAACATCATATGTTTTTTCAAAATGTTAAATTTCATACTGTCGGATTAATTTCCATCTATTTTTCATATATATATATATATATATATATATATATATATATATATATATATATTCTATTTTAAACCCTACCGTTGTGGAAAAAATTGGGGGTAATTTAGTTTTTAAAAAATTCAAACTGACATCTGGGAAAACAAAAAAAAAAACAAAAAAAAACGGCACATTCGTACATTCTGAAAATAATCATCAGTATCGTCAGTAGTGGATGGAAGAAAAAAAAAAAACACCGGGTGAGTTTTCTAAGTTGTATGTATAAACAGTGCCCAATACATTCAGTAGAGCAGAATTATCCTGAAGGACCATTCAGGTGAAACCGAGGTAGATAGTGTCTGACTCATGTAGGTCCTTATATATATATATATATATATATATATATATATATATATATATATATTTCTGCTTGAAGGCAATTATAAATGCATGTATCGAATAAGATTCGATAATTATAGAAAATAATCTTGACAAGTAAATCCCGCAAAGGATGGCTCGCCATGTAGAACACCGTACAGACTGTTTCGACTTTATTAAGTCTCTTCAGCGATGTATACGCAGGGGCGATGTATACGCAGGGGCGTGTAATAGTAGTATCATCATTGACAAGGTTAATTTCGCAGGGATTGTTCGCTATGTACCGGCGGCCGAACGGATATGGTCTCTGACTATGCCTGTGAAGTCCCGGTTTCGATTCCTGTCGGAGGGGAGTCGTTAGTATACATCGCTGAAGAGACTTAATAAAGTCGAAACAGTCTGTACGGTGTTCTACATGGCGAGCCATCCTTTGCGGGATTTACTTGTCAAGATTATTTTCTATAATTATCGAATCTTATTCGATACATGCATTTATAATTGCCTTCAAGCAGAAATATAAATAATAATTTATTCAACTTGCTTCTATAAAAAAACAAACATCCAAAAATCTTATATATATATATATATATATATATATATATATATATATATAAATGTGAGGTATCCAAAACTTGGTAGTAAGGGATGATTCTATATGTGATTTCTAAGACACACTGTATTATTATTGTATGATCCAGTATGTATAAACACAGTGAATCTTTAAATCACTACAGAGAGCTCAATGTATAATAATCTTTTAAGATTATATACAGAGCAATATTTATTTTTGAAAGGAAGGAAAAACTCAACACCGTTATTCCATAATGATTTTATTTCGACCAAAATAAAGGACCCAATTTTGGTCGAAATAAATTTATTATGGAATAACGGTGTTGAGTTTTTCCTTCCTTTCAAAGATATATATATATATATATATATATATATATATATATATATATATATATAATTTTATTTTGTATCTTATTTTTTTAATTTTTTCTATTATTTATTTTTTCTTTATTGACTTACTTATTTATTCGTTCATTATTTAATTTTATTATTGTTGTTTTTTTACTAGAAAGAGTTCATAGCAAACATTTTTTGTAGCAACTGAAATAAGTTCAGACAGTTAAAAAGTTAATATCCTTTAATTGGCTTACTCGCCAAATATATATATTTACCGACCCCCCACACGAGCAGGATGCAACACAAGGGCAATTTCTAATTAAGTTTTCTTTCTCCTAGGCTGGTTACCTAGTCAGGGTTAAACAGCCCAATCTTCCCTGCTTATTTACCCATAGCTCGGGGGATAGTTTTTGTCGAGTTTTCTTTCTTTTTTTCTTATTGGAAGTATATATTTCAAATGTTTCAAATCTTTTTATCTACATTCTTATTTAGTTTCATTAGTCTTTATAATTTATCAGTTTGGGTAAAAGTACTGTTCTCCCTCCAGCTATAAGTAAATAGATAGACTTTGGTATGGTAGCCAGTCTAGGAGAAAGAAATCTCTGGATTTAAACGAGTTTTCAGTTGAATACAAGGATCGATTAATGCGGGAAACCGTGCGCGATCCAAAGCTCATCCCTGGCTAGTGCTAAAGATTGTTGTGTATCCCCTCAACATTCCTCTTTTTAGGCACCTCAGGCACTGGACAATAAACCCAGCCCTGTCCCTTTAAATCAAAGGGACAGGTGTTGCCTGGGGGGATGGACCTGCTGATATATTTTACTGGTTCAGTAGTTGAAATCACTGGACACAGTATTCCAAGAAAGCAGCTGTACTCTGCTCAAAACATAGTTCATAACGCCTTTGCATATACGTACAAATTACATGAAAACGTTAATAATTGCACACAGAGGGTGCATATATTTGCCAGTAAGTGTGATAAAAAACCGTTGGTATTATTGAATGACCTTAGTTTGATGTGTTGGGATTATCTTTCCTTCGACTGGAAGAGTTATCTTCCCGCTGGGTTACCGAACCGAACACCAGGGGACCTCTGGTATTTAAGCGCGGGTTTTGAAACTCACTGCCTCTTTTCTACCTCTTCTCGTACGTACCCACATGGGTTAGACACATTGTCACACCCTTCTCGGTGGGGTCTTCTGCGCTCCCCCCATCACTAGTAAGTGATTTTTAATGTAGTGACTCTCCAGTACTTTAATTTTTACTATTGTGTATATTCTTATTGTAACTGTATGTCTTATTCATGTGCCTTACATGTATTTCATTGTTACTGTATTTTATGTCTTAATTCTGTGCTATTAAATATATAAAAGGTCATGTCTACACAGCGTGTCGGAGTTGTATGCTTCAATAATAACCTTGAATCTTACAAGTGGTAAACCCGACGTGATGTCCACACCACCTACAAGTGTTGACGCCAACGTGATGTCGGAGTTGTATGTTTCAATAATAACCTTGAATCTTACAGATCTAATGATTCCTTTTTCAACATTTTCGTTGGAAGTAAAGGTTAAACGATTGTTCGTCGAATAGTTTCACCGAGTTGCAATCTAAATTATTAAGGTCATTGTACCCGTCTTTTATGGGAAAACATTAAGATCTTGCAACAATCAAAGAAAAAAGATAAACTAATTGTGCATAATTTGTTTTCAAAAGATCTCAACGAATATTAGATTTCCTCGAATATATTTTTTCATTCATTATTACATGAACATTTCAATCATTAAATGAAGTCCTTATGTCGCCATTTTTTTAAAAGATGGCTGTCTGTGTTCCTAATTTATTTCTACCGATTTTGAAAAGGTGAATAAGTTAACAGAAGTTAAGTGTTGCATAGGGCAAAACTCGAGTTGTAGTATATATATATATATATATAAATATATATATATATATATATATATATATATTATATATATATATATTTACCAACCTCTCCGCACGAGCAGGATTCGACACAAGGTGAAATTCTTAAGCGGAGTTCAACAGGTTTGAATTCAGAGTTTTCCTTCTCCTAGACTGGTTACCTAGCCAAGGTTAAAGAGCCCAGTCTGCCCTGCTATTTACCCATAGCTGGAGGGAGAATTGGATTCATACCTTTCCAAAGGGTATTAGCGTTATGTGAAATTCAAACAGCTTCGTCCAGGAATTGAACTCGGGTCGACGTGTCCATTTCCCACGACTCTAACCATTAGACCACGCGCCTCCATGACTCGAGTTCTAGTATAAGTCGTTAGTTGAGGTAGTCGTCGTTAGTTCAGAAATAACATACGCAAGTCGTATAGTCAGAAGGGGGCTGTTTATTTTTCTAAGCTCGTGGGTTCCATTTCAAAGAGAGAGAGAGGGAGAGAGAGAGAAGAGAGAGAGGGAGAGAGGAGAGAGAAAGAGTGGGAGGGAGAGAGGTCAAATTATTTTATCGTAAGTCATGTTCGGTACCACTATGCGAAACCCATACGGGCGAAACCGGAGAAAGCGTCCGTCTGCCTCCCACGAAGCCTGACCGAAAAAGACTGATTTTCCTTTCCTTCCGTCTCCTCGTCCCGGTTGTGGGAGGGTCACTTTCGCTCTTTTGCAGAAACTAGAACTTCCGGTTTTATTTTTAACCTAAATTCTGGGGTCATTGGTCGGTCAAACTTGTTATTACCAACAATTCACCAACTAGTATTCCTCCTTTCATTTCAAAGCCCTGTCGGGTGGGTGCCTCCTTGGTTGTGTGTCTGCGTGGGTTTGTTAGACTTTAAGGCATGTCAACTCTTTTTGGTTTATGTTATTTTATATATTCTTTATAGGCATTCAATTTTTTCGACTCATTTTTAAACTCATGTTTTGTTTTATTTACCCCATAGATGGTGTAAAGTTTTTAAATGCCATCCTTGGACAGTTGAAAAGGACTTAAAGAAAGTCCTATGTTATGGAATCCTTTGGTGATCCTTTGGTAAGCGTATAAGTCCTATCCTACGTATTGGTAATGGTCCAGTGATTTAATCCTATGTCCGTTGTCAAAGAATGTCAGTGTAATTATGGCCAGTATGGTCGGTTTAAGTAGTGTATCAACCTCAGAGTACTGCCAGTGATTGGCCAAGAGTTAGTCCACATGATTCTGGCCTAGTCTATAAGTAGGAGCGGGCATTCATCACACACCTTATATCCCGAATTTCTCAACAGTTCCCTCTTTGAGTTAAATAGATAAATGTGTTTAAAAAAAAAATGAGTATCCGTTAAGAATGAATATGACCCACTGAGGTTGATATGCCGTAAAACAAACCAAACCAAACCAAATCATGGACGAGTAAGATTATTTCCACTTCTTTCTTTCGTTTTTTTATTATTATTTGCAAGTACCCGTCAAATGACTCTTCAGTCTACTGAGACTCCTGAAGGATATACTAGATAGTAAACACACTTGAGTGCCAGTAGCATTTGACACTGTATACTTGTGTTTTCTCAGATGACTCACCATACCAGCATGAAGATGACTCTTCAGTCCACTGAGACTCCTGAAGGATATACTACATAGTAAACACATTTGAGTGCCAGTAGCATTTGACACTCTATCCTTGTGTTTTCTCAGATGACTCACCATACCAGCATGAATATGATTGGCCAAGAGTTAGATCACATGATTCTGGCCTAGTCTATAAGTAGGAGCGGGCTTTTAACACACACCTTATATGTCAAATCACTCAACAGATGGTACACTAGCACTCCGGGTCAGAACTGCAGACTTGGAGCGCCACACTTACCATCAGCTCCCCCACTTTACCGCACAGATCTGATTACGCAATCTGTGCTACTCATGCGTTTATTTAGCGAGGTCCAACAATTCTTCAGCGCGTGCTCTACCGACTGAGCCAAACCGGCCCCTTTATTATTATCATCATTATTATAATTATTCACAAGGTTCCTGGTTCGATACTGGTCCTCGCCAACTCAGCGTATGAGTAGCACAGGGATCCGTGCGTAAAGTGAGGAGCTGATGGTATGTGTGGCGCTCCGACTCAGACACCCATATAATCTCCTTGATCTATCGCTAGTGAAAAGAGGATAGACTCCCTCGCTGTCTGTTTGATACTGACTTTAGGCCACCCCGACGACGATTACATTATTATTATTGTTATTATTATTAGTAGTAGTACAAAATAAAAAACACACCCCGGGCGATGAAAATAGATTTTTGAAACATATTGCCGGAGGGGTGGGAGTAAAGAATTCAATGTCAGCGAGTTTGTACCCTAAGTAAGTAAAATCATCAAATTCATTAAAGGATTAAAAAATAAAACAATTTGAAATGTAAACTTTAAATATATATTAAAATAAAACAAACTATATATAGATATATAATACCAGTCATGTATTTATTAAAACTTGTTTTAAAAAAACAATGAGGACTGTCTAATGTTGCATGTTCAGATTTTTTGTATATTTATTCTGTTATGACGATTTTGGGTAATGTGACGTAAGCAGTGACGTAATTTTTGTTATAGACAAAAACCGGAAGCGAATCTCCATTATTAATAGATTAGTAGTAGTAGTAGTAGTAGTAGTAGTAGTAGTTCAAAAAAACTTATTTTAAATACTTTTTAAACTCATGTAGTTTTTCTATTCAAACTATGGATGGGACGCTAATAGGTACTACCACTACGGGTCAGGGTGGGCCTGGAAATAATAATGATGAAGGGGTACTCTGTGGCGAGAGAAACCACGAATGTAGTATTTCGAAGCGTGCACGACTGTGTTTGGCATGCAGAATGAGATCAGAGGCGAGTGGGGAGATTGAACTCGCATTCTCCTGGTCGTGAGTCGTGGCCTGACGCATGGGAATTGCTAAACTATGCAGAGTGGCCCGGATGAGAAGGATTGACGCGTGCTGATTAGTGTCGCACGTGCTGCACGGGCAGGTCAGAGTAAGGAACCCGGATGAACACTGTAATTGTGTATTTACTGACAAGCCCTCACAGACCGGAGGGGAAAAGCTTGCAGTAGGATTTTGGATGTTGTGACGAGTGGATGAGAGAAAAGATATTTTGATAGTGTTGGTGAGAAGAGTGCAGCATTGATGGGAGAGATTGTTTCAGACTGAACACTTGGTCAGTTGGAGAGTAAAAGCGTCGGACTTAACTGTGCCCCCCCCAGAGAACATTATTATTAGATACTCTACTCTACCCAGAACTGCAGAATTGTAACCTTACCATTAGATGCAGTTAAACGTCATACCCAGGGTACGTACCTCACTTGGGCTAATAGTAATAGTAGTATTAGAAGTAGTAAATAAGTAAAGTCATCGGGATGACCTAATGTCGGTATTAGCCAGACAGCGAGGGCGTCTATCTCCTTTTCACTAGTGCCAGAACAAGGAGATTGTTTTTAACGTTTGGGGCACCTGCCATCAACTCCTTACTTTGCCGCACAGATCCCTGTGCTACTCATACGCTGAGTTGGCGAGGGCCAGTATCGAACCAAGAAACCTTGAGCTTCGCAGCCGAACACTCTACCGACTGAGCTAAACTGGCCCTTTAATGGTGTAAATTTCGTTGTTTTATGCAAATTCAGCCCCCCCCCCTTTTTCCTCACGCGCACCGGCAGAGGCAGCTTATTGTTTTCTCGGCCCAAAAGAACATTGGTTGAATCCATTAGTTAAGTGCTAGCGTAGAAGGGAAAGTAATCGATTAATTTTTGTGATTGGCGGGTGAGGCTTTTCGTGATTAGACGTACTGGGCTGGGTGAGTGGAGGGGTTTTAGATTGGATACTGAATGGGGGGTGGGGGTCTTGATGGTGGATTGTGGCTATCGTGTCTGACATCATGTGAACGACTTAGGCTTATTTATTAATTTCCTGCAACAGACAAAAACCATTAGAGAGGAATTGTTAAATCGAAAAAACAG
Source organism: Doryteuthis pealeii (assembly GCA_023376005.1). Lineage (NCBI taxonomy): Eukaryota > Metazoa > Mollusca > Cephalopoda > Myopsida > Loliginidae > Doryteuthis > Doryteuthis pealeii. Next base: position 48,460,746 of record CM042180.1, on the reverse strand, counting down.
ATCTTTTAATAATGCGGTCTGTGCTATGCATCTACCCAGCCCCTCCGTCACGAGCGGGATGCGACACAGGGTCAAATAATCAGCGAAGTAGTATCAGTCTGTAGAGCACCCCTCCTAGGATCCGCATGGTTCCTGGTTCGATACCTGTTTCCACCAACGCAGTGAATGAATAGACCAAATTGGGTAATCTGACCTGTGGGGAGCTTACGGTAGGTGTGGTGCTCCACCTCAGCAAAAATACATTTATAATATGCCTAGACTATGTACTCCGAGCCTCATTAGATACCATAAAAGAAAAAGGCTTCACGCTGAGAAAGGCAAGAAGTAAGCGATACCCCGCACAAACTGTCACAGATGTAGACTATGCTGACGACCTCGCACTTCTTGCAGACACAGGCTGAGGCACAACTACACAGCTTGGAGGAGGCAGTAAAGAATGTTGGCCTTTATGTGAACTCTGATAAAACTAAGTTCATGAGCTTCAAAAAGCAAGGAGACATCTCCACACTCGACGGTAGGCCTCTTAAATCTGTGGAAAAAATCCACATACCTAGGTAGTAATATATCATCCACAGAAAACGATGTTAACACACGAATAGGAAATGCATGGCTGGCCACAAAAAAAATTATCAGTCATATGGAAATCCGACCTCCCTGACAAGCTAAAGAGACGATTCTTCCAGGCTGTGGTTGTATCGGTACTGCTATATGGCTGTACCACCTGGAACTTAACGAAGCGCCTTGAGAATACCCTGGACGGGAGCTGCACAAGAATGCTGCAAGCGGTTCTGGCGCTAGCGAAAAGTGGATAGACTACCTCATTGTCCGGCTGATACCGACAATAGGCCACTCCGCCAAATCTAATTTTTTAGTGCTGATGTGAATTTATGATTTTCCTTTTCCAAGGCCCATTATTTTACCAAGACTAAAGATCCCAGTCTGCCCTACTATTTACCCATAACAATAATCTCTGAGATTTTGAAACACTTTTTTGCTTATTGTTTCAAATGTTCAAAGAGGGAGGTGCTGTTGAACCACAATTTTTAGTGTTCTAGGTATGACGTTAAACTGTATCAAGTGGTGAGGTTCCGGTTTTAGAGCTTTGGACAAGTAACAATGAAGATGGGGACAATAGTCCGAATAACGCAGATAATACTAATCTTTACGCCTCATCTCAAACATTCAGAGAAATAATTTTATTTTAGTTAATAAAAATTTTTAAAAAAGAGGGAGGTGCTGTTGAACCGCAATTTTGGCCTTCCCCACACGAGGTTGAAATTAATCATAGACTTTCAAACTGGAATAAAATTCCTGCGATTTTTGATTTTGGTGATATTTTTAGTAGATCAGCTCCTATCCGTGACTGGATGATGAAATCGTAATTGATAAAATGGAAAGAAATATTTTCAAAAAGAAAATGACGCTTACGGGAATCTGCAATCTGGTTCAATGCCTCTTTCCCCTTCCTACCCACTCATATGTTCCGATTTTATTTTTAATCATACTTAACCGGCTTAGTACAAATTCTGGCATTGAAATGTCGTGATAGAAAATTACAGGTAGCATTGAATTACAGCCATTTATAAAAGCCAAAACGTACAACCAAAAATGAAATTGAATACACAAAGAAATCGTTTTGTCTCATGTGTAGACAAAATTCGAAATGAAATTGAATTCGCTATTCTAGCAATTCAGACATTTCGAGATTTATTTATCGATTTGAATAAAGATTGGTCAAATAGTTGGTAGAGGCGAAGATAATACAGTTAAAAAGAATCTGGACAGCTATCGAAGTACTCTTTAAGACTCCAATATAAAGCTGTGTGGGTGCTAATGTACGGCTGCACCACTTGAACTCAAACGAAATTCTTAAAGAAAATCTTGTACAAGGATGCTGCCTGCTATCTTATGTTGCCGATCTATTTTCTTCCATTATGTCTCCCTCTTTTCTTTCTCTCTCTCTCTCTCTCTCTCTCTTTCTCTCTCTCTCTCTCTCTCTCTCTCTCTCTCTATATATATATATATATATATATATATAATATATATGTCTCTCTCTATCCCTCTCTCTATATTTATCTATCTATCTTGGTCCGTTAATATCTACCTATCTGTCTATCTATCTATATATCATCTACCTAAATCAGTCTCCTCTTGTATTGTTATCTTCATCTCTCTTTCTCTTCCTCTCTCTTTTCTCTCTCTCTCTCTCTCTCTCTCTCTCTCTTTCTCTCTCTGTGTCTACCTGTCTCTCTCTCTATATATATATATATATACACACACACACATGTGTGTGTGTGTGTGTGTGTGTGCGTGTTTTTGTGTATATATATATTCTAATCTCTCCAATTATTTATCTATATATCTAAGTATGCATTTATCTATCTATCTATCTATCTATCTATCTATCAATTCCAATTTTCCCATTACCTATATATCTATTTTGATATATATCTATATGTCTATCTATCGATCTATTTCAGAGTATCCCATTACAATTCTCTGTCCGTCCGTCCGTCCGTCCGCCTCTCTCTCTCTCACTCTCTCTCTACAATATGTATATATATATATATATATATATATATATATATATATATATATATAATTATTTATCTCAGTTACACCTATTATCTATCAATCCATAAATCTCTGTCCCTGTCTCTCTGTCTAAGGCGCTATTTCTGGCTCTGGCTCTGTCTCTCTCAAAGACACACGCTCTCTCCCCACCTCTCTCACTCTCTCTTTCTCACTCTCTCTCTCTCTATCTATCTATCTATCTATTATATATATATATATATATATATATATATATATATATGTTTATCCATTATATGTATATCAATCCCATTATATATTTGTCTATCGAACGATTTCAGTCACACATTACGTGTCTTTCCAGCTATCAAACACGCCCACACAGATACGGGGACACACACACACACACTCCCTCACTCACTCAAACACTCAAACACACACACATACACTTGCACACACACACACACACACACACACACACTCACTCACTCACTCACACACACTACACACACACTTGCACACACACACAAACACACACTCTCACACACACAGATCATGCGAAGAAAACATTCGACATCTCCGGAAAATAAACCCTATTGTTACATTTCGAAATGAAAATTAATATAAGCTCTGCCTTATTTTCGAGGAAACATGGTATATATATATATATATATATATATATATATATATATAAAAGATAATCTACTGAGTCATACGAACCTACTATTAGTTTCGCATAAAGCTCTTCAGGGCTAAAATCTGAAAGTCAGTTTTTAGCCCTGAAGAGCTTTATGCGAAACTAATACTTTCTTTATTACTTGGCTCTACTTAGGTATCGAGCACTTTTTACAGATTAGCTTCTCCTAGCGGTTATATGAATATATATATATCTTATATACATATATATACATATAAATTGTTTTTTTCTTTTGGCCAAATACTGTACCAATAGATTATTTTTTGTTGGTACGAATATCTTGGTCTTTTCTTTTTTTCAAAAATTTTTTTTTTTCCTGGTTGATGTTTGGTAGTATATTTTTACAATCAAACTTTCTGCTGGTTTTTTCTCTCCCACAAGGATCTACCAACACGCTTGGTATATATTATATATATATATATATATATTATATATATATATATATATATATATATATACGCACACACACACACATATATATAGCAAAAAATGTTTATATATATATATATATATATATATATATATACGCACCACACACACACACACATATATATATATATAGCAAAAAATGTTATATATATATATATATATATATATATATATATATATATATATATATATATATATATATGAACAATGTTTGCTATTTTTTACTGTTATTCCCAATCTATTGATTTTTTGTAACAGTAAACTGTTAGTGTTTTTTCCATCTATTATTATAATAATTGATTAATTTGAAAACGAGATAAATAGCACGATCATACCTTTAAATCACCTACAACAATATATATATATATATATATATTATATATATATATATATATATATATATATATATATATATATATATATGATCATTATTTACTAATCTTAGCTTACACAATGCTAGGAATATGGGGCATTAATGAAAATCGAGCTCACTGAAAATGGTCTGCAAATCTAGTTTGCTAAGCTTTACATCACTTGATGTGTCCATATATATATATATATATATATATATAATATATGTTGTGTGTGTGTGTGTGTGTGTGTGTGTGTGTGTGTGCGTGTTGCCACTTGAAACGTTGTAATGAAAAAGATACTAATGACTTCGGTCTCGGTTTTTAGATTCCATTATTGAAAAATGCCAAGATCGTCTTTCTCAAACGTTCCGTTCATATCGTATGTTTGGATGCGCTGACACGACGAACCAGTCAGAAGCAAAACTATGATGAGTCGTTGTTTGTATGCAGAAGAATGGTACACGTATATATATATATATATATATATATATATATAGTTTTTTTTTTTTTTTTCCGTAGTTAGGGTCTTTCCATGTGTGGTTTAACCAAGCTGATGCAGGTAGACCATAAGGAGAGCTCAATGTACCTAATACCAGTGAGTAGAAGGACAGAGCAAGATATTTAGTAAATGAAGAAAAACTCTAAACTTGCTTCATTACAATAATTTATTTCAACCGTATTAATACGGCATCTTCAGGTAATCACAAGAACATGACTCTTACTGAGAATTTCCCAAAGTAACATCCCTTTTATATCTATCAATTTAGGGGAGGGAGGGTTGGTGGAGGTTATATTATTGTTTATTTCTATATCATTTTGTTATCTGTATCTTTCTCTTTCTTCTTCTCTTCATCTTTCCTTTTTTTAATTTTGTTAAGTTTTTATTTTTATTTTTATTTTTTTTTAATTATTTTAATTTTTTAAAAATATTTTTAAAAATACTTTTGGCCTTGAATTTCTGCTCATTTTGTATATACACTCTTACAACTATTTCTCCAAGTATTATGCCCCAAGCTAAGCCACACCTCATCCAAAACATAGACCTCCCTGCCTCATCCAAAGAAAATAACCCCACCCATTCCAAAATACGACACCAACCC
>CM042180.1:48443135-48450635 GCA_023376005.1 Doryteuthis pealeii | reverse complement strand
TAACTATTTAGTTAAATTAGGAAATAAAGAATAAAATGACAGTTATTTTTTCTTTTTAATGGATTTAATTTAAGATTCATTGAAGAGATTTGTGCTTATATTCATTAAAATAAAACCAAACAATTAGAAATCAATAATACTAAGCACATATTTAATAAAATCACATTTTTAATATCAATATGCAAATTAGCCTTCCCATTCACACTGTAAACCGCTATTTTTTGTATATATAAATACAATTGCATGTTATTTGTATGTAGATATGGACAACACTAATAAAAAGGTGAAGCAATTTTATTAATAATTGAGGTTTAAATATAAATAAAATCATGGAGAATGTGATGTAAATAACGAAGGGAACTGTGAATTGAGTAGTAATATAGTTTCGGTTACAGACAGAAAAACACACAATCTCCATTATAATAAGATTTACCAATCCTACCACACGAGCAGGATGTGACACAAGGTCAATATCTTAAGCAGAGTTTAACAGGTTTTGAATTCAGTTTTTTTCCTTCTCATAGATTAGTTGCCTAAAAGTTTTTATTATTTTATTTCAAAACTTTCTGATTTTTTTTTCAGGTCACTTAACTTTGACCCCGCTGTTTTTGGGGTGCAAAATATAGGGTGGTATATAGGTGACTGATACTATTTCCTGCATAAATAAAAAGACTAAAGACAGAAGGTGTGAATAGAAGAAAAAAAGGTTGTTTTAAAGAATCTCCTCGGGTAGTAAATAAGTACTGAAAATCGAAAAATAAAATGAAAAATAAAACCAAAAAATATTTTTTTGAGTATTATTTGTATTATTCAGATTATTGTCCTCATTAGTATTATCTGCGTTATTCGGACTATTGTTCTCATCTTCATTGTTATCTGTACAACGTTTCGGCCGATGTGCCCTCCGGCCTTCTTCAGGTATTTCTTGTCGTACTCGGTAATTCTCTTGTCGTAATCGGGAACCTTCTTGTCAATAGTCCGAATAACGCAGATAATACTAATCATCAAGCCTCATCTCAAACATTCAGAGATATTGTCCACATCTTCATTGTTATCTGTACAATGTTTCGGCTGATGTGCTATCCGGCCTTCTTCAGGTATTTCTCGTCGGACTCGGGAACCTTCTTGTAATCGGAAGCCATCACGGAACTTTGAACCTAACCCTTTATTCAGTCCACGGGTATATAACCATAGCAGGGGTACAGGTGTTAAGCTGTGTTAATTATTATTCTGTGTTACTGCTGTCCCTGACCAGGATTGAACTTGCAGTCTAGAGATAACTGTCATTTAGAACTGTCTTAATCTAACTCCTTTATCTACAAGGCTATGTGTCCAGTTGGACAATCCGGTGTGATTTTTTTTTCAATCGCAAAAGTTACAATTTATTTTGCAAAAACAGATTTTAAGTAGCGTCTTATCAGGCATCTTGATCGAAATTGACCGAAAAAAACATTTTAAATATATCAATAATAATTTACATTGGTATATTATTATTTTTTTTTTTTTTTACTGATGCTCGTTATGTTACTACTTTTCGACTTGTACAAAAATTTGACCTTAATTTAATTCGCTTTTAAAATGAAAAGCAGACGATATTTTAGCAGACCCTACTCTTTTCCCTAATCCCAATCATCTAGTGAGAGCTTAATGGGTGACACAACGGGTCACGTTTTGTCTCTCAGTCGGTAGAGCGTTCGGCTAGAAACCACAAGGTTCCAAGTTCGATACCGGTCCCCGCCAACTCAGCGTATGAGTAGCACAGGGATCTGTGAGGTAAAGTAAGGAGCTGATGGTAGGTGTGGCGCTCCACCTCAGATGCTAAAAAAAATCTCCTTGGTCTAGCGCTATTGAAAAGGGGATAGACTCCCTCGCTGACTGGCTGATACCGACTTTAGGCCGCCTCGAAGACCTTTTATATATATATATATATAGTTGAAGGAGGGTGTACTGTTGACACTCACCGTTGTTCCGGCTAGAAACAATGTGCCCTTTATAGTGCGCTACCTGATCCTAAATCCATAAAATCCATAACCACGTACGGAATAGCGCTTTTCCTATCGAACCGATAAGTCGTTGTTATTCAAGCCTGAATCATACACCGTGTTCTATTTACACGAATACTCAGAGAGCGACTGCGAGAAAACAGAGAGAGAGAGAGAGTGAGGGGGAGAGGGGAGGAGGGCAGAGGGGAAGAGGTATGTGACTGTTAATTCTGTTTGTATAGGAAGCTTGTTCTCTCTCTCTCTCTCTTCTCTCTCTCTTCTCTCTCTCTCTCTCTCTCTCTCTCTCTCTCTCTCTGACAATCGTCACGTGTTTTGTCGTACGACGCAAATATACAGATTACATGAAGGAGGTATCGATTTGGGGTATGAGAAATAGGACCCGCCCTAGGCGCTTTGTCCTCGCCCAGACCAGTCTTACCCCCCACCAAGGGCTTACCCCCAAAACAAAGGCTTAGCTTGTAAGTATTTCCCTGTGGGGTTTAGTTAAACACTAAAAAGAAAAAGAAAAAACTAACAAAAAAAAAGAAGAGAATAATAGATGAAAACAGATTGAAAGAAGATTTTATATATATATATATATATATATATATATTTATATATATATCATATATATATATATATATATATATATATATATATATATCTATATATTTCATATTATATATTTCAATATCTATATATATATATTTCATATATATTATATATATATATATATATATATATATATATATATATATATATATATTTCTCGCATTTGAACAAGTCACCTGAAGATTGTTTGCACTTACGCATGGCATGCAACCGAAACGGTTTGTGACTATTTCTTTGTCATCAAATAAATGGTAAAACCAATTATATATTTATTTATTTATATTATATTTATTTATTTATATATATTATATAATATTATATATGATTATATATTATATATAAATGCAACGCTCTCCTATACAAAAAAAGGTGTGGAGCACTCTATGGCGCCTTTAAACACATATAGGATGTGTGTATTAAACGTTAAAAAAACCTTCGCATTCTGCGGGTGACGTAACGGCGTTAAGCTGTACGTCTCTGATGGTGGATCGATCGGAGTTCTATCCCGGCTGGTAGGTCGCTTCGCAAAATGTCTAAGCCCACTGAAGATACTTATTAGTCGAAACACGTGGTCTGTGCTGATTATAATATATATATATATATATATATATATATATATATATATATATACAAGATAATTTAATTGAGTCAGACGAACCTACTATTAGTTCGCATAAAGCTCTTCAGGGCTTTATATATCTATAGTGGGGTGAAGTTTGTGATAATATGATGATGAATGTAAACAGTCTATCAATGCAGTACATTTGCTAATTGAAGAAATGGGAGTAAGATTTAGTGAAATTTTAATTTTAATCTTTTATATTAACCCAAATATTAATTAAAATTCCCGCAAATCTACTCCCTTTCTCCAACATAAGCTTATTTTATTTTATTGTATCTTTACTGTTTTTACCATCATCATTATTATAATCAAATAAGAAATACCCCTAAAGAAATTTTAACGACTGCCCACTGGATCTACTATATATAGTATACTATTATATATTATATATATATATAATATTATTTATATATATCAAAGATAAATCTAATGAGTCAGACGAACCTAATAAGTTTTCGGGCTAATGGCTCTCAGGGCTAAGATCTGACTCTGAGAGGCATTAAGCGAAACTCTAGTAGGTTCGTCTGACTCATTAGATTTATCTTTATTTTTGCTCTACTTAGGCGTATTGAGCACTTTTACTTATTAGCTTAGTCTCTTTGCGGTTTTATATAATATATAATTCTTATATATATATATATATATTATATATATATATATAATATATATATATATATATATATATGCCATATAAATTGTTTTTCTTTTGGCAAAGATATTGTACTAATAGATTTTTTTGGTTGGTACGATATCTTGTCTTTTTTCTTTTTACAAACATTTTTTCCTTCCGATTGATGTTTGGTTTTATATTTTTACTATCAAACTATTTGGTGGTTTTTTTTCTCACGCGAGATTTACAATACAGTTTGGGTATATTAAATTCATATTTATTATATATTTATATCAGTACGTATCACCTAATGTGCATCTTGTGAAAAATAATGTTACATAAGTTACCCGAATTTTTTAAAAAAGGAAACCAGACGCAATATCCTATGCTAAACGCCAACCCTTTTTATTATATATATGCTAGAAGGCGATAACTGAGGGTCCTAATATCCTGGATATGACGTTAAACTTTATTTGATTGTGAAGTTCCAGTCAATGAGCTCTGTGGAATGTCTAGTAACCCTTCATCACCATTACTACCAGGTCCACTCTGACACAGAGTGGTAGTATATTTTTGTCAGGATTATGACCGTTTTAATGACATAATATTCAAATCTTAGATCACATGTAAAACTCCTGTGTACCAGTTATGTAATAAATATACTTAGTACTCTGTGTTGCTTTTGTTATCTGAGAAAATAGCATTTAAAATGTCTCTTATCATTACGGAGGTGCGTGGGATAGTGGTTAGAGTCGTGGGAAATGGAATCGTGATTCGAGTTCAATTCCTAGACGAAGCTGTTGGCATTTCTCATAGGCGCTAATACCCTTGTTGAAAGGTATGAATCCATATATTCTCCTCTATGCTAATGGTTAAATATTAAGGCAGACTGGGCATTCAGCCTTGGGTGGGTAACCAGTCTGAGAGGGATAATTCTGAATCAAAATTCCTGAGCGTCGGTCGTTGATTGGATTTGTGGCACCCTTGCATGCAACCCAATTCTTTCTATCGACTGTGCCAAAAATGTGTGGATGGTCCCCCAACCAAAGGCCTTCCCTTTCCAACCTAATAAAAAACCAAAATCCAAACTGTGTGGATGTTCATCTGTATGAACACTCATACGTCGACGAGAGAATCCCTCATCATTATGGTCCTATATAAGTAAGAAAAGTTAAAGTAAAGTCGTCGGGGCGGCCTAAAGTCGGTATCAGCCAGTCAGAAGGGAGTCTATCCCCTTTCAATAGTGCTAGACAAGGAGATTATTTTAGCGCAGAGGTGGAGCGCACACCCTACGATCAGCTCCTTACTTTACCAACAGGTCCCTGTGCTAATCATACGCTGAGTTGGCGCCGGACCGGTATCGAACTAGGAACCTTGTGGGTTTATTATATATTTACCAACCACCTCCGACGAGAAGGATGCGACACAAGATCGATTTCTTAAGCGAGTTTATCCGGTTTGACAATTCAGAAGTTGTTCCTTCTCTTAGACGGTTGCCTAAACCATGGTTTAAAGAGTCCAGTCTGTTCTACTTTTTCTGATAGCTGGAGCGAGAAGTAGGAATCATACCTTTCAAAAGGGTATTAGCGCTAAGTGAAATGCAATTACCCAGGATTTTGAACTCGGGGGCGGCCGAGTCCATTTCCCAAGACTTTAACCATTACACCAAGCGCTTCCTTGTGGTTTATAGCCGAACGCTCTACCGACTGAGCTAACCCGGCCCCTAAAATAAAACGATTTCAGCATAAACTAACACAAAGGTTAAAATCCAACCAACCAACCAACCAACCAAAAAGAAAACTCTCCGAATCTTTTCCTTGTTTCTTTCTTTAAAAAAAAACTTTGACTCTTGTCAAGATAAACACGTGAATTCTTCAACCTTTAAGGGTTTTTTTCTTCTACCTTAAAGAACTCAAAAGATCTTCGGTTATTGTGATCAGTACGCAAACCCGGTTGGACGTTTCAACCGGAAAAATTTAAGAAAATAAATAAACAAGGAAAGCACTTAGAAATAAACTTTAAAACTTAAAATAAATAAATAAAATTTAAAAAATAATTAAGATGAAATAAGAATTTTTTTCGGAGCTTTAGATCTGAAACGACAAAGCAGATGTGAGAAATAAAGTAGAAATAAAAAAATCAAGTGTCTATTTTATTTTATAACAAATACAGAGTTAAAATCTTGAAATCCAAGCGAGAAATGATCTCCCCTTTTAGGTGATAGGGATATAAAGAATTAAAAAATTAAAAAAATAAAACATAAAAATAAAATGTAGAATACGTTGACAAATTCAAGGTAACCATTAAAATATGTTTTTTTTTTTGGTTTTTGGGGTTTTTTTTGGTTTTGTTTTGTTTGTGTGTTTATGTTATTATCATGTGAGAATCCCTAATTTTGTATTTTCGTTCGAAATTTCATGGAATATGCATAGAGGTAATTTTCTCTATTCGTCCGGAAGAAGAGAAGGCCAAGAAAAAAAAGGGAGGAGGAATATGAAGAAAGAAGAAAGTAGAAACAAGGAAGAAAGAAAAAAGAAAGAAGAGAAGGAAAGAAGGAGGAAGGACAGGAAGAGAAAGGAGAAAGAAAGAATTAAAGAAGAAGAAGAAGAAGAAGGAGAAAGAAAGAATGGAGAAAGAAAAAAGAAGAATGAAAAGAAAGAAGAATGAAGAAGAAAAAGAAAGAAGAACGAAGAACGGAGAAATTAGAAAAAGAAAGAAGAAAGAAAGAAAGAGGAAGGAAGGAGGAAGGAAGAGAAAGGAGAAAGAAAGAATAAAGAAGGAAAAAGAAGAAGAAAAAGAAAAAGAAAAGAACGAAGAACGGAGAATTAGAAAAGAAAGAAAGAAGAAAGAAGAAGAAAGAAGGAGAAGAGGAAGTAAGGAGGAAAGGAAGGAAGAAGAAAGGAGAAAGAAAGATAAAGAAGAAGAACGAAAGAAGAAGAAAAAAGAAAGAAAGAAAGAGGAAAGAAGAAGGAAGGAAGGAAGAAGCAGGAGAAAGAAGAATAAAGAACAAGAAAGAAAGAAGAAAGGAGAAAGAAGATGGAGAAGAAAAAATAAGAATGCAAGAAAAAGAATGAATGAAAGAAGAAAAAAGAAAAAGAACAAGAAGCGAGAAATTAGAAAAAGAAGAAAGAAAGAAAGAAAGGAAAGAAGGAAGAAGGAAGGTAAGGAAGAGAAAGGAAAAGAGATAAAGAAAGAAGAAGAAGAGAAGAAAAGGAGAAAGAAAGAATGGAGAAGAAAAAAGAAGCATGAAAGAAAAGAAGACTGAAAGAAAAGAAGAATGAAAGAAGAAAGAAAGAAGAACGAAGAACGGAGAAATTAGAAAAAGAAGAAGCAGGAAGGAAGGAAGAACGAAGAAAGGAGAAAGGAGAAAGAAAGAAGAATGAAAGAAAAAAGAAGAATGAAAGAAGAAAAAAGAAATGAGAAAGAAGAGAGGACAAAATAGTAAAAAGAAAGAAGACAGAAGAAAGAAAAAAGAAGAGGAAAAAGGAGAAAGAAAGAAGCACGTGAGGATAAAGAAAAAAGAAAGAAAGAAAGAAGGCAGGAGAAGAATGAAGAAAGAAGAAAGAAGAGAAGAAAGAAGAAAGAAAGAGAAGAAGAAAGGAGAAGAAGAAAGAAAAGAAAGAAAGAAGAAGAAGGAAAAGAAAGAAAGAAAGAAAAAGAAAGAAAGAAAGAAG
>CM042180.1:48431840-48443035 GCA_023376005.1 Doryteuthis pealeii | reverse complement strand
GGAGAAGGGGTAGAAAGAAAAAAAATAAGAATGGAAAAGGAAAAAGGAAGACATGGGAAAAAGAAAGAAAGAAAAGGAAAGAACGAAACAAGAACGGCAGGAAATTAGGAAAAAGGGGGAAAGAAAGGGGAAAAGAAAGGGAAGGAAAAAGGAAGGAAGGGAAGGAAGGGGAAAAGAAAAAGGAAAGGAATAAAGAAAAGGAATTTTAAAAGAAAGGAAAGGGATAAGAAAAGAAAGAAAGAAAAGGAAGGGAAAAGAAAAGAAATGAGGAAAGAAAAAAAGGAAGAATGAAAGGAAAAAAAAAGGAAGGGGGAAATGAAGAAAAAAAAAGGGAAGATGAAAGAGAAAAAAAGGGAAAGAAGAACGAAGAACGAGATTAGGGAAAAAAAGGGAAAGGGGAAAAGAAGGAAGGGAAAGGAAAGACGAAGGGGAAAGGAGAAAGGAAGGGGAAAGGAAAAGAGAAGAATGCAAAAAGGAAAAAAGGAGAAAATGGGGGGGGGAAAGTAAGAAAAAGAAATGAGAAAGAAAGAGGAGGGGACAAAATAGTAAAAAAAAAAGGAAAAAGAAAGTTACAGAAAAGGGAAAAGATAAAAAAAAAAAAGGGGAAGAAAAGGAAAGAGAAAACGAAGGCAAGATGGATGAAAAGGGATAAGAAAAAAAGAAAAAGAAAAGAAAGAAGAAGGGAAGAAAGGAATTGAGAAAAGGAAGGAAAGAAAAGAGGAAAGGAAAGGAAGAAAGAAAGAGGAGAAAAAAGGAGAAAAGAAAGGAAAGAAAAAAAAAAAAAAGAAAGAAAGAAAGAAGAAAGGGGAGAAAGAAAGAAAAAAGGAAAGAAAAAAGAAAAAAAGAAAGAAAAGGGAAAGGAGGAAAGAAGATAAAAAGAAAAAAAAAAAAAGAAGAAAAGAAGCAGAAAGAAAAAGGAACAAAGGAAAGAAAAGAAATAAAAGAAGAGGGAGAAGAAAGAGGAGAAGGAAAGGGAAAAGAAGAAGGAAAGGGAAGAAGAAAAAGAAGAAAGGAAGAAAGAAAGAGAAAGAAAGGAAAGGGAAAAAGGAGAAAAAGGAGAAGGAAAAGAAAAGGAAAGAAAAGAAAGGAAAGAAAGGAATAAAAAAGAATAGGGAAAAAAGGAAAGGGAGAAAGAAAATAGGAGAGGAAGAAAAGGGAGAAAGGAAAAGAAAAAGAAAAGAGGAAAGAAAAGAAAGAAAGAAAGGAGAAAGGGGAAGAAAAAGGGAAAGAAAGAGAAGAAAAGAAAAGAAAAAGAAAGAAAAAGAAAGAAAGGAATTAAAGAAAAGAAAGGGAAAAGGGGAAAGAGAAGAGAAAAAGGAGAAAGAACAAGGAAGGGGAAAAGAAAGAAAGAAGGAATTAAATAAAAGCCAGAAAGAAAGAGAAAAGGGGAAAGAAAAAAGGAAAGAAAGAAAAGAAAGAAGGAAAGAAGAAAGGGAAAGAAATAAAAAAGGAAAAGAAAGAAGGAAAGAAGGACAAGAAAGGAAGAAAGGAAAGAAAGAGAAAACAAAGAAGGAAAATAAAAACAAAAATTGTGGTTTTCTTTATATTCGAAGCTTTATTTATTCGGTTCTCCTTTACTCTGGATGCATTCTAAAAATTCCCCGGGGGGGACTCTCTCTCTCTCTCTCTCTCTTTCTCGCTCCTTCTCTCTCTCTCTCTCTCTCTTCTCTCTTCTCTCTCTGTTCTTGTCCCTTCTCTATTATATTTTATATATTTCTTTTTGGAAGGAAAAAAACTTCCAACCACGTTATTCCATAAAAATTTAAATTTTCATTTCCACCAAAAATTTGGGTCCTTTATAAATCTTAAGTTGATTTTTAACCAAAGCTTCCCCCCAAAATCAAAAATGTCTTCTCTAATATTAATTACGATGGGTGTGGTTAATTGTTTCTTTATCTCTCTTCTTTATCTCTTCTCAAAATTCTCTCTTTTTCTCCTCCCACTCTCTCTCCATGATACCCCAACAACATGGATTACCCAATTGTTTTTTAATATAATTCTATTCTTTTCTTGGTTTTCTTCTTGTTTTCTTTCTTGTTTCTTCTCTCTTTCTGTGTTCTGGACTTGTTTTCTGTTCTGTCTATTCTGGTTATCTACATTTTCTCTCGTTTTTTTCTCCCTCCCACTAGTATTGAGAATCTCTTCTTCTTTTAATCTGATCTATAACTCAGCATCTTAATATGCTTCCTCTCTCTCCTCTCTCCTCTACCCTTTCTCTCTCTCTCTCTCTTCCTCTTCTCTCTCTCCTCTTCTCTATTTTTCTATCAACACATTTATTTCTTCTTTACTCTTTTTCTTGTCTGTCGTCCTTCTTCTACTCTTATTTAGTATCTAAATTTCAAAACATGTAACTTCTTTCTGTTTCTTGTGTGGGGTTTCTGTCTCTCTTTATTCGCTCTTTTTATCTATTCATCTTAATTCTACGTTATTCAGCAAACATGTTTTAATTCTTTTCTTTTCTCTGTCTGTCTGTCTGTCTGTCTTTCTCTTTATTCTTATTTCTATCTATCTATCATTCCACAACAATTTAAATGCTTCCTTTCTTTGTTGTTCTGTTCTCTCTGTCTGGTCTGTCTTCCTCCTCTTTCTCTCCTTAATTCTATCTATCTATCTAAATCTATCTTTTCTTAATCAGCCCAAAAAAACATTTTAATCTTTTCTCGTTCCTCCTGCTGGTCTGCTCTGTCTGTCTGTTTCTCTCCTTCCAAACTCTTGTCTTATCTTAATTTATATATTATCTTTCACTTAACACTAAACTTTCTTTTCTCTGTCTTGTTCTGGGTTCTGGGGGGTCTGTCCTCTCCTCCTCTCTCAGTTTTTCTCTCTCTCTATTTTATCACAGTTTATTTTAAGGCTTTTTTCTTCTCTTCCTTTTTCACTTCTGTTCTCCTCTCTTCTCTTGATAATATTATATATATATATAATATATATATTATATTATTATATATATTTATAATATATCAAGAGAGAGAGAGGAGAGGAGGAAGAAAAAAGGAAGAAGGAAAAGAGAAGAACGAGGAAGGAACAGACCAAGAACAAGGCAGAGACAGAGAGAAGAGGAGAGGAGAAGGAGAGAGAAGAGAGGAGAAAGAAGAATATAAAAAATCATATAAACATAGACCGGAAGAATTAAGGCTGGGTGGTAACCTGTTATTTCTCTCCCATTCTATTGTTAATTATTTTCATTCTTTTTGCGTTTTTTAAAACCCCAAAACCACGGGCATAGGGAAAAATTCGCCGCATTATCCTTCGTTTCGGGGTTTTGGGGGCCCGGCCAAATGTTAAGCCAGGAAAGATAAAGAATGTGGGGGAAAGCTGCGTATTTCTTATTTGCGTTTTGCTTTGGATCTCCTTTCTGGCAAAACAAGGCGGCACCGGGCCCCCGGGTCGAGGGGGGGGGGGGGCAATCACAAACCCAGGGGTTCAACCAAGACTTTGTATGGGGAAAAATTGGGAAAAAAATAAGTAAAAAAAATTTGGGGGAAAATAGTTAAACCATTTGCTGTTTTGTCAGGGAAATGGAGTTGATTCCACCAACGTTTCTTACGGCCGCTTACCCACCATATCTTTTTTTTCGTTTTTTTTCTTCTTTTTTTAATCATAATTTTGTTTGCGGTTTAAATAAACTGGCCAATATTTTTTTCTCTTTTCTTTGGATTTTACTTTGGTTTTAGATAGTTTTACGTTTATTTCGTTACTTCACAGTTGTAAAAAATTCTTCTTACTCCACCACCGCCCCTTATCCATTGCATTTGACTTCTCCTCTCTTGCTGTCTTCTCCTGTGGTTCCTCTCCTCTCTCCTCCTTCTTCTCTCTTTTTCCTTCCTCTCTCTTTTCTCTCTCTTTCTCTCTCTCTTCTTACTCCTCTCTTTCGCTCTCTCTCTTTCGTACTCCTACTCTCCTTTCTTTGCTCCTCTCTCTTTACCTCTCTTTCTGTCTCTTTTCTCCCTCTCCACGCTAAATCTCTCTTCTTTTCACTCCGTTCTTATTTTCCCCACTTAGGTCTCTCTCTCTCTCGTTCCCCTTCGCTTTCTCTTCTTCCCCTGCTTCTTCTCCTCTCTTCTTCTCTCTCTTCTCTCTTTCTCTTTCTCTATGGGCAATTGTTTTCTTCTTTTTCGCTCTCTTATTCACCTCGGCTTTTTCCGCTCTCCACCCTCTCTTCTCTTTCTCCCTCTCACACGCTATCTTCTCTCCTTTCACTCTTCTTTCCTTTCCACTAAAGTCGCTTTCTTCTTTCTCATTCCTCGTTCCGGCTCTCTTCTTCTCTACCTTCTCCTCTCTCTCCTTTCAACCTCTCTTCTCCTTGCAATTTCTCTTCGCTCTCTCGCTCGCTTCTCTTTCTTTTCTTTCTCTCTTCTTTTCTTCACTCAATTCTTCTCTCCCCCCCTCTTCCCTCCCTCTCTCTTTCACCCACTTCAACCTTTCCCAACCGCTCTCCTACGCTGCTTTCAGAATGGAGTTGTGGTTTCCAAGACGTTTCGGTTACTTCCACCCAACAGGTAAAAAGAAATCTCTCTCTCTTCCCTTCCCTCCACGTCAGCCGCTCTCTCTCTCCTTTCTTCCCACTTCCTTCTTTCTTCCCTCTCTTCTTCCTCTCTCTTCACTCACTTCTCTCTCTCCCTCTCTCCTCTCTCTGTCTCTCTCCTTTCCTCTCTTCTCCTCTTCTGCTTTCTCTGTTCTCTCTTTCTCTTTCTCCTCTCTCTCTCTCTTCGTGCTCTCTCTCCCAACTTTCTTTTGCCTCTTTCTCTCCTTTACTCTCTTTTCTTTCTCCTCTCTCCTCTCCCACCGGCTATTTCTCCTCTCTTTTCAACTCGTTCTTATTTCACTAGGGCTCGTCTCTCTTCTCCTCCCTTTCCCTCGCTCTCTTCCCTCTTTCTCTTCTCTCTTCTCTCCTCCTGTTTGAATGTTTTCTTTCGCTCTTCTTAATTCCACCTCCGGCTTTTTCTTCTCCTCATTCTCTCACCTTCTTCTTTTCCTCCCCCACGCTAATCTTCTCTTTCACTCTTTCTTCTTTTCACTAGGTCGCTTTCCCTTCTCATCCTCTTTCGCTCTCTTCTTCTCCTCCTCTTTCTCTCCTCTCCCCTTCTCTTTCTCAACTTCTCCTCTCCATTGCCATTGTTCCTTTCCGCTCTCTCTCTCTTCTCCTCCCTCTCCTTCTTTCTCACTCACTTTTCTCTCCTTCCTCTCTCTCTCACTTCTCTTTTTCTCTTTCTTTTCCCCTCCACGTTTCTTTTACGCTCTCAGAAATGCAGTTCAACGTCCTTACTTCACACAAGGGGTAAAAAATAATCTCTTCTCCCATTTCCCTTCCCCTTCTCCTCCTCTCTCTTCTTTCTTCCCTCTTTTCCACCCGGGCTCTTCTCCCTCCCTTTTCCACGCGTTCCTTTTCACTAGTCGCTCTCTCCTCCTCTCTTCGCTTTTCTCTCTCCCTTCTTACTCTCTCTCTCTATCCTCTCTTCTCTCTTTACTCTTTCCTCCTCTCTATCTCTTCTTCTCTCTCTTTCACTCTTTCCACCCTCCACGCTCTCTAACCCATCTCAGAATTGAGTGTTGCCAAAAACTTCCGTTTACTTAAAAAAGTAAAAGGGGAATCTTGCTCTCTTTCCTCCTTGCTCTCTCCTCTCTTTTCTTCTTTCCCCGCTTCCCGACCGCTCTCTTCCCCTTCCCCCTCTTTCTTTCACTCGGTTCTTCCTTTCCCACTAGTCGCTCTCTCCCTCTCTCTTCTCTCTTCCCTCTTTCCCGCCTCTTCTTCTCTCTCTCCTCCACTTCCTTCTTCTCTTCTTCTTCTAATCTCCTCCTCTCTTACTCTCTCTCCTTCTCCCTCTTTTTCTTTCACCTCTCCCCCACCCTCCACCGGCTCTCTCGGGGCTTCTCAGAAATTGAGTGATTCAAAAAAGTTTTCGTTTCCCGCCTCATTATTAAATTTTAAAAAATCTTTTTTCTGTTTTTTTTCTTCTGTTTTTTTTTGTTTCTGTTCACGTTGTTCGTATCCATCCTTTATAATACCAAAAAAACAACGTTCACAAGAACCTTGCGATTCCTAGTTAGCTGCTCTACTGACTGAGCTAAACCGGCCCCTTCTTGTAAATTTGGGAAGAAAATTTTGGATTATTTCTATCCAAGTTCTTGAATCAAACACTCAATATTCTGTGCAAAAACAAGAGAAAAGCAGGAAGAATATTTAAACAAACATCGCCTATGATCTTCACAAATACACTCACAAATAAATACACACATACCAATTTAAACAAAAAGTTAATTTTATTATAAACCAAGGTCGGTTATTTCCTATAAGTCTAACATAAACAAAGGGGAATCACTCTTGACATAAATTATTTATTTATTTATTGATCTACAAAGAAAAAAGAAGACAGGGTTAGAGTTAGGGTTTAGGGTTAGTTTAATGGGAAAATAAATAAATAATTTATCAGTCAAGATTGGTTCCCCTTTGTTTATGTTAGACTTAAAGGAAATAACCCCAATAAGAACGCAATCAACTTATATATATATATAATATATATTATATATTATATATATTAGATATCTTCATGAATTTAAATTAAATTTTCATTATTTTTGCTCAAAAACCATGCCCTGGTGATATTTAATGTCTATGTATATTTACTTTGTAATTAATTGCTTTATTTTCAAAGTTTCCTCCCGGCATTTTTTTATCCTTCTGTCTGTTTGTCTGTATCTCTCTCTCTCACACACACGGGGTAAGTTAATATTTATTTCTCTCTCTCCCCCCCTCTCTCTCTCTCTCTCTCTCTCCCTCCCTCTCTCTCTGTCTATCTCTCTCTTTTATAAATCTATCTATCACAACATTGTCATTTCCATGCTTCATAATACAAAATACAACGTTCACCAAGAAAAAGTTTATCACAATCAACTTATATATATAATATATATATATATATATATATTATATATATTAAATTTTGATAAGGAATTAATATTATTTTTTATAATGAAGTTTGTAGGTTTGTCTGTCTGTAACCGAAACTATATTACTATACCAAGTCACAATTCCCTTTGTTATTTACACACATTCTCCATGATTTTATTCTATTTAAACCTCAATTATTAGTAAAATGTTACATCATTAAGACTATTAACAATATCTACATCTAATAACATCAATTATATGTATATATCAACGAAATAGCGGTTACAGTGTGAATGGGAAGGCTAATTTGCATATTGATCTTAAAAAAAATTATTTTAATAAATATATGCTTAGTATTATTGATTTAATTGTTTGGTTTTATCTTAATATGGTATGAGCAACAATCTATTAAAAATTAACAGAAATCTATAACATAAAAAATACTTTAATTTTTCTTTTCTTCCTTTTACTAAAAGTTAAATTTAGGGAAATTTACCACTGAAAGACGGGAGTAGGAAAATGGTGGAACAGTTAGTTTCAAAGTTGTTCTATTTTCCGATTATACCCCCTCTGTTCCAAATAATTTTTAATCTAAATTCTTATTCAGTTCATTATAGCCTTTCTAATTAACATGAATTTTATTTATATTAAACTTAAAATACTTGCACCCGGAGGGTGCATATATTTGCTAGTAATTGAATTGAATCAGATTACCACGACCAGACAACTCGGCAAACACCGATTCAATTATCAATTATAAATTATATACTATATATATATATATATATATATATATATATATATGTATCTTCATGAATTAAATCAAATCTTTATTATTTTTGCTCAAAAACCATGCCCTGTGATATTTTAATGTTTATGTATATTTACTTTGTCATTAATTGCTTTATTTTCAAAGTCTCCCCCGGGCATAGATATATACACAACTGCCCTTTATATATGTATATATAAATGTGATGGTGGTGGTGATTATGATATTGGTATCTCTCGTTGAAAAGGCTAGAAAGAGATACGATCAGTTTTCTATGTTATCTGTCGCTGAGTCGTGGCTGGATGCATATAAGATCTGCATATCATGATATACCATAGATAAACAAGTATCATCCGATCTCACGTATCGTGTGATATCTCAAATCTGATCTCCGAAAGATGATTTCATAATATATCCCATGTATCTGTTTCGGTAGGCTCGTTTAAGTTTCAGATTGTGAAAATATATTTCTCGTTGACTTCCTATGTTTTGTTTTTTTGTTTTTAGTAATTATTTGATTGATTGCTTGATTTAACGGCATGCCAATCCATTCAGGGTTATCTTACGCCAAGTATTGTTATATACCTCTTTTATTCTTCTGGCCGGATCTGGTATATCTTCTATCATCTATCTTCTATCTTGGTCTTTCTTAGATGGGGATTCCGGGTCTGGTTTCTGCTGGGGAGCGTTCCTTATCAGAAGCCTTGTGTCATTGTTAGCTTTTAGTAATAACAACAAGACTTCGATTTACTTTTGATGTTACTTTATTCCAGAACCCCAGACCAGACAATGCGCGCGGAGAGTCACATCTTGCTAGCTTAGCTTCTAACTTCTAACTCTCCTGACTAACTGCAACTAACTGAGTTGCTTACACCTTAAACCGGAAAGGGCTTTCTATCGGGGTTCCGTTTCTCCCGGTTCTCCCCAGAACGCAAGGTCAGAGTGAGGTCAAACGCTGTCACTCACTCTCAAGGCCATCAGATGTACTGATCGCCATAAGGATTTCTATACTACCTTAAAAAGTATTAGGATCCATAATTATGTAACAGTATTAGGTTGTGAGAAATGGTCAAATTAGTTATGTCATTTTCAATTATTTTTCTGGATTTCGACTGTAGTTTGTTTACAATTGGAGTTTTGTTATTGTGATTTTTTTGTTTTTATTTGTTATGTTTTACGGCATATCAAACATCGATGGGTCATTTAATGCCGGCAATGGTTTGAAAGATTCGTAATGATAGTCAGGTGAAAGATATTTAAACTCAATTTCTTTTTCTATTTCCCCCATAGATGAGACCCTAACAGGCGATAGATATGTTTGTGGAATAGTTTTTCTCGTTGACTTTCTAGGTTTTTTAGTAATTATTTGATTGATTAATTGATTAAAGGCATGTCAATCCATCCAGAGTTATTTTATGTCAAGCGTTAGTGTTGCATACCCCTTTCCTTACTTACTTTTATTCTTCTTCTGGCGTCTTTGATATCTTAAGTTCTTCTAGCGTCTCTTCTAACATTTGGACTTCGTCTTGGTGGTCGGTCGCACTTAACTCATTTCTTCTTCTGGATCAGTCTTGTTACCAAGACATTCACCAACACAAAACCGCGTTATTTTAGTAAGATTTTATTTACTTAACTAAACATTTCATGTAACTAAACATCTGACTAATATAGTGCGCGTATGCAGTGAGTTCCAGTTAAGGCAGACATCTTCTCTGCCCGACGTCCAAACTGAAACTGAAGACCCAACCAGGTGCCACGTGACTTCACGTATTTCGGGGGCTTTCTGTACTATTCCATGGAAATTCCCGCCCGTGATATGAAAAGGGCCATCCCTTTAGAAATGCAGGGGATTGACAATAATCTTATGCAACCGCATAGATTATGAAACATTAGGTCGCGAGGGTCTAAGATATTATGTCTTTTTTCAATGACTTTTCTGGATTTTGACAGTAGGTTGTTTACAGTTCTAGTTTTGTTATTGTGATTTTTTTGTTTTTGTTCGTTTTGTTTAACGGCATATCAAACGTCGGTGGGTCATTTAATGCCAGCAAAGGTTTATTTACCCCATAGCTTGGACCCTAACAGGTTATAGATATGTTTGTGAAAATATTTTTTCTCGTTGACTTCCTTGGTTTTTTTTTTGCAATTATTTTTTTGAGTGAGTGATTTATTTATTCTAACGGCATGTCAACCCATCCAGGTTTATTTTATGCCAAGCGTAGGTCGCAGGGATAGTCAATGTCTTTTCTGGATTTTGAAAAGTAGGTTGTTTACGGTTTTTTGTTATTGTGATTTTTTTTGTTTTTGTTCGTTTTGTTTAACGGCATATCAAACGTCAGTGGGTCATTTAATGCCAGCAAAGGTTTATTTACCTCATAGTATGGACCCTAACAGGTAATAGATATGTTTGTGAAAATATTTTTCGTTGACTTCCTTGTATTTTTTTTGCAATTATTTTTTTGAGTGAGTGATTTATTTATTCTAACGGCATGTCAACCCATCCAGGTTTATTTTATGCCAAGTGGTAGGTCGCGAGGGATAGTCAATGTCTTTTCTGGATTTTGAAAGTAGGTTGTTTACGGTTTTTTGTTATTGTGATTTTTTTGTTTTTGTTCGTTTTGTTTAACGGCATATCAAACGTCGGTGGGTCATTTAATGCCAGCAAAGGTTTATTTACCTCATAGCTTGGACCCTAACAGGTTATAGATATGTTTGTGAAAATATTTTTTCTCCTTGACTTCCTTGTTTTTTGGGAATTATTTGTTTTGAGTTTATTTATTTATTCTAACGGCATGTCAACCCATCCAGGTTTATTTTGTGCCAAGCGGTAGGTTATGAAGGTTCGTCAAATGTATTGTTACGTCTTTTTTCAAGGATACAGCTTCAAACTCGATACTTTTACGACACACCTTGTATTCAGAAAGAAATGAATGTTCCATTCATTGTTCATTTCTATCTTGGTAAATAAAGTTTCAACCTTAATACTTTTATGACATACTTTGTATATGTAAAACAATATGTGTAAAACACCATTGATACTTCCCGCATTGCATTAAAAGGGAAAGAATAATAGACCTCTCAGCTGCTTTTCCAATGATCATTTTCATTTATTCTTTTATACTAGCATTGTAAATACAACATTCAGAATAATAATGGAAACTTCCACTATGCCAAATCCAATAGAAAACGAGAATCCATTATGGTAGCTAAAATACGCAAAAAAATCAAATAATCAGCACATATTTAATCTAATTGGCGAGTATTGTTCCGACTATAATTTCTGGCACGTTTGTGGTTACCATAGTAGCCAGACCAGTGTCTTCAAGAATCACTAATAATAAATCGTTTCCATCGAAGACCATAACAACAGAAGAGAGAGAGAGAGAGAGAGAGAGAGAGAGAGAGAGAGAGAGAGAGAGAGAGAGAGAGAGAGAGAGAGAGAGAGAGAGAGAGAAATATTTGAATGATTGAACAAAAGAAAGTAAGAAGCAGAGAATATAAAATGAATTAATGAATACGAAAAATAAAAAAAGAATT
>CM042180.1:48411840-48419340 GCA_023376005.1 Doryteuthis pealeii | reverse complement strand
TTGGGGAATGTGGAGCACCACTTCATCACCATTGCTCCCTGGTCCACTCTGACTCGGAGTGGTAGTACCTGTTAGGGTCCCATCAATGGGTTAAATAGAAAGACATGAGTTTATAAACAAAATTGTATTATGCATTAAGAATGAATTTATTTCACAACTTTGTCGGCATTAAATGACCCACCGAGGTTGATATGCCGTAAAACAAAACAAACCAAACCTAAACAAGAAGTTAAAAAAAAAATCCTTACGTTATTAAAAATTATTGTGTAAAATATTCAAAATAATTATTTAATTAATAATTAATGCACGCAAATTTAATTTGAGAGGGACAGAATTAGGTTTCCATTTCAAAATGTTTTATGTTTTTACTCCTTTAATAAATCTGAGATTTTACTTACTTATGATACAAACACTCAAATACTGATTTATTTTAAACCCCCCCCCCATCAGACAATCATTACCCATCATCATCCTTTCGTGCAATTAGCACGGATACCCATGAAAATCTCTCGCCAACTTTCTCTATTATTCATTGTCCTGGGAGGTCCTCTGCGCAGTATCCAGTATCCTCGCAAAGCTGGTCAATATAGGTCATTGCAAGACGACCCACACCAGTATGTCCATGTGTTGACTTCCACAGAAGAACATCGCTTATGAGTTCGTCCTTGCTTCTCCAGCAATGTCCCGCAAAGTGTTGTCCGTCTTACTAGGATGGTTTGCTAGATAGGGGACAGGTGGCCGTACAGCTGCTTCCTTGGGTGTCGTTTCCACGACTTGTTCAAGACCGCACGTCTTTTCAAAATTAATTTTCACGTCGCTCGATATTTCTTATCACGTTCAAGTCGAAAATCCAATTTTGGTAAAAAAGAAACTATATAACCGATTTTATTCATATTTTAATAAAGTTATTGATCATTTTATTTCACTCGTGCGAACTTACCTATTGTCTAATAAAGTTCAGGTGCGTTAAATCTTATATTCGAGTCTTTGATCTAAATTAGATCTACTGTAGTATGTGTTACGATATTTATGGCAATACTTAGGCTAATAGCGTTGTCCAGCGGAGATCCTTTGTGTTAAGCAGAGCGCGACCCTTAGTGAAGAATCGTTTGGTTGTTCTCAGTGTCCCTTAATATTGGGTATGATCCTTTGGTTGTTCCTTGGTGTTCCTTAATATTGGGTATGATCCTTTGGTTGTTCCTTGGTGTTCCTTAATATTGGGTATGATCCTTTGGTTGTTCCTTTCTTTGGTTGTTCTCTCCTCAGTGTTGCAGGTCTCTTCGTCAATGATTACAAATGGACGTCTGTCAATATTAGCGATTAAATACTCAACCAACCACGTATTCTGGCTGTTGATTGGCTGAGGTATAAAATACTCGCTTAGTCTATAATCTAAGTGGTGGATTGCAACGCTTATATATACAAGAATGTGGTAATTGCATTTCACTTAGCGCTAATACCATTGGGAAAGGTATGAATCCTACTCTCCCTCCAGCTATGGATAAATAGTAGGGCAGACTGAGCTCTTTAACCTTGGTTAGGCAACCGGTCTAGGAGAAGGAAAACTCTGAATTCAAAACCTGTTGGACTCCGCTTAAGAAATTGACCTTGACTGCTCGTGCGAAGGGGTTGGTAAATATATATATATACAAAAATATTCCATATTTGTACCTTTATTTTTATTCTTATCATATTACTATGCATAGTGTCCTATTGTTAATATCAAAACTGTTTAGTATCGCCAAGGCGGAGGAGTCTATCTCCTTTGTGATAGCACTCGACCAAGGAGATTGTTTTTTTTTTGTGGTGGGGCACGAATCCTACCGTCAGCTCCGACACGCTTTACCGCACAGACCAGATTAATAAAAGGTGTGGTACTCATGCACTGAGCTGGCATCGAGTACTATCGATGCAAGGACCATTCGATTTTTAGCCAGCGCTCTACTGACTAAGCTAAACCTATTTTGAGTAACATTTATATTACACAACATTCACAAATGCGAAAACTGTCCTGAAAAATCCTGCATATAAGTTTACCAAAAACGGTTGGAAGTACATAGTGTCGAAAATCGACACCTCGACCCGAGGTCAAATACTGGAGAGGACTGTTTGCATCTCATAGAGCTAATACACTGGAAAGGTATGCATCCAAACTGCTCTTCCTAGGGATGAATAGTATAACAGGGCTCTTACTCATGTCTAGGAAAACAGTCTCTCTCTTTCTCTTTCTCTCTCTCTCTCTTTCTCTCTCTCTCTCTCTCTCTCTCTCGCTCTCTCTCTTCTATCTATATCTATATCAATATATATATATATATATATATATATATATATATATATATTGTTAGTCCTTTCTTAGTATTGGAGAAATGAGAATAAAGAGCTCGATTTATTTTGTAAGAGTCGTATTTATTTATTATAATGTACACTACATTTAAGGTGCAACTGCTACCAAGGATACTGCCTAGAAACCAATGGTAGCAGTTGCACCTTAAATGTATTGTCCACTATAATATATATATATATACATCACAAAAGACACCTTATCTATAAGTTTACATGCAAATGTGAGATAAGCTACATTGCCGTACTACATTGAGACTGGAATCTCGAATCAAGCAGCACATACCCTACAACATCCGTTCTGGCTACGTGGACTGTCCCACACAGCAGGCATAAATACTCCGTCCACCATTGGACAACATCTATTAGAAATGAAATTCCCTCACTGGCGCTCGGTCCTACCACCCAGCTATGTTTTCAGTCCTTTGCAGTTCCAACAGCGAGCTACAACTGCAGATTCTCGAGTCCCTGTTCATCTCCCGCACTCAACCTTTCCTGTGCGTTCAGAAGCAGTCCCAACAATTACCCATTTTTGGCACTTCAAGCCTCAACTTATCTAACGGGGGGACTCGTAATTTTCGAACCCCCCCCCTTGTGAGTTGTAAGTTTCGTAATTTTACGAATTCTCTTGTCTTATTGAGAAAAAAAACAAAAAACAATTTCCCTTTTTTCTCATTGTTTTCTGACTATTCCGTTGTCTACAACCAAAAACTAAACTACATTACCATCTTTCAATGCAATTTTTTCTCTGAGGAGCATTGAGCGAAAAAAAGAAAAAAAATCATTTCCGATTTTAAATCTAACTAGGGTACCCTTACTTTTCTTTTTAAGGAAAAAAACAAAAACAACTTATTTTACAACATGCATATGCTTTTACGCGTCCTTTTTAAATTCTGTACTGCAAATAAACTTTATATATATATATATATGAAAGAGAAACATTTGGAAATGTTGCTCATGTGAATGTGTACCTCCATTTTATGAAGAGTTCAACGCACGATTTATGGTTAGAAGAAGAACATTAATATTTAGAATGTTTACTTAATCATTATACTTGAATTTCAGCCGAAAATGAATACTACGCCATTTTTTTGCCAACACAAAAAATATTTGGCAAAACAGAACTACATTTAGTTCCATCTACCCACATTAAACAAAACTTTGTAGAATTAGATTAGTTTAATTCACTAACGTTTTCTAGTTTTGTCTTTTGCGTATCAAAATAATCTTGTTATTTTTTTATATTGATATTTTTTTATTTATGTTTGCAATAATGACACGTTGTGTAGGTACAACGTTTACTTACTGGTCACATTTTCGTTAATATGAACATTTAAAGAAGGAAAACTGTTTAATATTAAATTATGAGAGGAACAAGTTATTATTTAGGTGATTAAATAATTTAATAAAATTACAACTAAACTAATTATCATGTCTATCAATTATACATTTTTCTGAGTCTATATATATATATATATATATATATATATATATATATATATACTAGCAAATGTATGAACCTTCGGGTGCAAGTATTTAAGTTTTAATATATAAAATATCATATTAGATTAGAAAGGCTAATGAAACTGAATAAGAATGTAGATAAAAGATTTGGAACAGAGGGGTATGATTGAAAAATAGAACAACTTTGAAACTAACTCTTCCATCATTTTCCGTTACTCCCGTCTTTCATTGGTAAATTTTCCTAATTTAACTGTTTAGTTAAAATAGGAAGTAAAGAATAATATTAGTTATTTCTTCTTGTTAGGGGATTTCTTTTAAGATTTATTGAAGAGATTTTTGCTCATATTCATTAAGATAAAACCAAACAATTAGAAATCAATAATACTAAGCATATATTTATTAAAATCAAATTTTTAAGACCAATATGTAAATTAGCCTTCCCATTCATACTGTAAACCGCTATTTTGTTGTATATATAGATACAATTGCATGTTAGTAATATGTAGATATGGTCAACAGTATAAGTAATGTAAAACAAAATAAAATCATGGTAAATGTGATGTAAATAACAAAGAGAATTGTGACTTGTATAGTAATATAGTTTCGGTTACAGACAGACAAATCCACAATCTCCATTAACAAGATATATATATATATGTATATGTATTATCAGCGTTATTCGACTATTGTCCTCATCTTCATTGTTATATGTACAACGTTTCGGCCGTGTGCCTTTTTCAGCCTTCTTCAGGTGTTTCTTAACGAACTCGGGAACCTTCTTGTCGTAATCGGGAGCCATCACGGAACTTTGAACCTAACCCTTTTTTCAATCCACGGGGGTATTCTGTTCTCATTCCGCTAACCATAGCTGGGGGTAGAGACGTTAAGCCGTGTTAATTATTATTCTATGATACTGCTACCCTTGACCAGGATTGAACCTGCAATCTAGAGATAACTGTCACTTAGAACTGTCTTAAACTAACTCCTTTATCCACTAGGTCATGTGTCCAATGGAAGATGAGGACAATAGTCTGACCAACAGTCCTACCCATGGCAAACGTAAATATACGGGGCATTTAGGTGGACCAAACTCTTTTTGCTGTTAAAATTTGAAATAGTTTGGTCGATCACCTTGGTAGTCAAATCCTTAGGATATCCATAGAATCTCCGTAGTCTAGCGCTAGTGAAAAGGGAATAGACTCCCTCACTGTCTGGCTGATACAGACATTAGGCCGCCCCGACGACTTTATATATACTACGTATGTGTGAGTGCCAGCATGAGTCTGTGTGAGATTGAAAGGGGTAGAGAGAAAGAGAGAGAGAGAGAGAGAGAGAGAGAGAGAGAGAGATAAGTAAGAGAAAGAGATAAGTTGAGAAAGATAGAGAAAGAGATAGACATATTGAAAGAGAGAGAGAGAGAGATGAGATAAGAGAGAGAGAGAGAGAGAGAGAGAGAGTAATAAAAAGATGTAAGAAAGAGATAAGTTGAGAAAGAGAGAGAGAGAGAGAGAGATAGACATATTCAGAAAGAGAGAGTGAGATACATATATAGATAGATAGAGAGAGAGAGAGAGAGAGAGAGAGAGAGAGAGAGAGAAGATAAGTTAAGAAAGAGATAAGTTGAGAAAGATAGAGAAGACATAGAGAGAAAGAGAGAGTGAGATACATAGATAGAGAGAGAGAGAGAGAAAGAGAGAGTATGTGTGCGCGCGGTGTTTTATGTGTGTGTATGTGTGTGTGCGTGTGTGTGTGTGTGTGTGTGTAGACATATCCTAATGATTTCCTTTTCTTCCGCTTAATTCTTTCGACAAACAAAAACAATCTTTCACACCCCCACACACACCCACATATATATATATATATATATATATACTTAGGAAGAATTGTATATATATATATATATATATATATATATATATATACGCACACACACACATATATATATGTATATATATACAATTATTTAGTATAAATATATATATATATATATAATATATATATATATATACTAAATAATTGTATATATATATATATATGTGTGTGCATATACATATACATATATATATAAATAATATATATATATATATATATATATATATATATATATATATATATATTTATATATATCGTTCACTATTAGTTCGTCCACCGTTCTTAATCAGTCTTAGAGAGATCCTGACGACAAATGTCTGTCCCAAGACTTGCAGTTCACGGATGAGCCAGCAGGGGGCGCCGCCGTTTCTATGGAATCTTATTAGTGCAACTTCCACCTAATACACCGTTTTATTTCTATCTTAATGGCTCTGTTGCTATCGGAGTTCAACGTCCGAACACAAAATTCCAGTCTTGTTTTTTTCAGCGGCGTCATTATCTCTAGTCTTATTTTTTTTAGTAAATTAAGCCTTTTCTTTATACTCTAACTAGAAGCGGTCACCCGGCATCGCCAGGGGAGAAGGCGGGATTTTTTAAAGAGTTAGTCTCGCAGATCCGTTATTACTTATCGCCAGTGCGGTTGCCCCATAAAAAATACCCCACGGAAATATATAACAATATAGTGAGAAATTTCCATTCAATTATTTACAATTAAAAAGAAAAAAAGATATAAATTCATTCAATCAATCAATATTAGATTTCAAAGCGAGGAAAAAAAAGACAATCAAAATAACATGCAAATGACTTTCCCTTCTGTTACTTTTCAATTTGAATTTTTAAATATCTTCCCAAATATAACTCAAATCTCTATTATATTTTCTAAAAAATCAAGCCCTGGTGATATTTAATGTGTGTATATATATACTGTGTCGTTAATTGTTTTATTTTCGAAGTTTCCTCTAACATACAGATACACACAACTGTCTTTATATATTATATATATATATATATATATATATTATATATTGTCCTTGTTCTGTTTTTGGTTAACTCGAACTTAACGGACATAAATTTCACTATCGTATGTCACCCCATCGAAAGAAAAAAATATCAGGGAATTAACCGAATTTAATGAAATTTTCAGTGTTGATATATTAATGAATAAAAGATATAATGCACTAGTTATTATATTTAAAAACTTTTACATTTTTGAGGTCAATTAACTTTGAACCATATATCTTTGAGCCGTAATACAGATTCTCAAAAAAATTGCGAATTAACCGAATTTAATGAAATTTTAAGTGTTGATATATTGATGAATAAAAAATATAATGCATTAGTTATTTTATTCAAAACCTTTTACATTTTTTCAGGTCAGTTAACTTTGAACCACGTATCTTTGAGAATGTATGTTACACCTCAATATTATGTAGTTCAAATTCGGTTAATACCCTGATTGTTGGTATTGTTTTTCTTTCGGCGGGGTGATATACGATGATGGAATTAGGTCCATTCAGTTCGATTTTACCTTCTTTCATTTATTTATTTATCCTTTAAAAAATACAAAAATACTGGATTCTTTAACCTGAATAATCCAAATGAAACAAATTAAAAAACCTCATCTAAAAAATTCAAAGAAATAGTATAATTTTCTAATCAATTAAAATTTCTCAGAAGAAACAGAGAACAAAGGATTTTTCTCAATGTTTTTTTGTGAAGCAGTCGACATTGTCTGCACTGAATGAATTAGTTAAAAAGCACCTGCTTTACGATTAGAATCGTTGTTCTTTGTTTCATCATCATCAGTAACATAATTCATTCTGC
>CM042180.1:48396840-48406840 GCA_023376005.1 Doryteuthis pealeii | reverse complement strand
CTCTCTCTCCCTTTCTTTCTCTCTCACACGCATACACTCACTCTCCCTATAACCTTCTCTCCCTGTCTATGTCTGTCTGTCTGTCTGTATCTCTCTCTCTCACGCATACACTCACTCTCCCTATAGCTTTTTCTCCCTGTCTCTGTATGTCTGTCTGTCCCCCCTTTCTCTCTCTCTCTCTCTCTCTCTCTCTCTATATATATATATATATATATATATATATATATTAATATATTCTGTGTCTCTCCCTTTCTGTGCCTCTCTCTGTCTCTTTGTCTATCTGTTTCTGTCTGTCTGTCTATCTATCCCCCCTCTCTTTCCCTCTCTCTCTCTCTCTCTCTCTCTCTCTCTCTCTCTCTCTTCCCCTTTAGTACGGCTAATAGTCTATGTAATGATTGATGCCAGGAAAAATCATGTTTATGTAGCGTGAACATTCACACCTTTTGACATAGTAAGATAATAACGCGATACTACCATTCCAGAGAAGAAACCAACTCCTGTGTTTCGTTGTTTTCCTGCTATTAGCGCGCCAATGATAGCATCAGATAGCGCCAGATATTATCAGTTGATGTTTCAATTAATTGGTTTAGATAGAATTGTTAGGAGGGAAAGAAAACAGCTTCAATACAATTACTAACTCTTGCCACAGTAATAGATTAATCAGTGCGTAGGTTACTGGCGGCTGGGGGAATAGAATACACCAAGTGCACCTCTGTGCAGAGTGGGAAAATCTCATCCCACGAAGGGGCTAACTTTTTAAGTTTTGGTTTGGTTTGTTTTATGGCATATCAACCTCGGTGTGTCATTTAATACCGACAAAGTTTTGAAATAAATTCATTCTTAACGGATAATCAATTTTTTATAAACACCTGTTTTCTATTTAACCCATAGATGGCACGCTAACAGCTACTACCACTCCGAGTCAGAGTGGACCTGGGAGCAATGGTGATGATAGGGCATTCCCCAGACCTCCTCAAATGGAACCTCACCATCAAATAAGTTTAACGTTATTCTCAGGACATGAAAGAGTGAAAATTAATAAAAATTAATAAAATTTCACTCTGATGAAGGTCGAATTTTCTCTGTGTACGGAATATTTTTACATTTTTCTATTATTATTATTTCATTTCATTTGTTTATTTAATAATAATAATAGTTTGAATCGTGTACACATAGATAATGACGAAACACATGTGTAAGTGATATTGATTAAATTCATCTTTTATTATCCATTCTGTACTTTCTTTTCTTTATTCATTCTTCCTCATATATATATATATATAATATATATATATATATGTGTGTGTGTGTGTGTGTGTGTGTGTGTGTGTGTGTGTGTGATAATAATAATAATAATTATAATTATAATAAGAAATGATTAAATTGATTTCTATTACATCCAACACGAAATATCATACATCATCATGGCCACCAAACACAAATACGCTCTTTCATACGCACATACGCACGTGGATACAGTTATTCATATGCACAGCCGCGCGTGGATACAGTCATAACGTCACAGCCTACACGCATTTTCATGCACACACGCATGACAACATACGCACACGTACAAACAAACAAAAAACACATTCACGTAAACATGCAACACGAGAATACAGTTATAAAAAATAACATCATTTTCAAAACAAAAAAAAGTTCATTTAACTAGAAATGCCATAACAAGACGTATTCCATTCCAGTGATCTTTTGAAAAAGAGATTTTATCTCGAAAATTCAAGAATAAAATACAGGTTAACACACAACACCATTGTTACCTTATTATCTTTTCTTTACACTTGCATTGTGATATATATATATATATATATATATATATATATATATATATATATATACGCTGAACAAAATACAGTTACACAACAAAAAAGATTTTATAAAGATTTTCATTTCCTGTCATTTATAAAACATCCATCATTTTCTTCACCCCAAGATACATCCTGATGAAGGTTTAAAGAAACCGAAATGTTTAAACATCGATAAATAAATTCTTCTTATTTTCGGAATACTTGTTTTTCCAAATTTCTATATATATATATATATATATATATATATATATATATATATATATATAAGATTTTTGGATGTTTGTTTTTTTATAGAAGCATTGTTGAAAAAATTATTATTTATATTTTTGCTTGAAGGCAATTATAATGCATGTATCGCATAAGCTTGTCAAGATTATTTTCTATAATTATCGAATTTTATGCGATACATGCACTATAATTGCCTTCAAGCAAAATATAAATAATAATTTATTCAACAATGCTTCTATAAAAAAACAAACATCCAAAAATCTTATTCACTTCGCCGAAGAGCTTACGGCCGGGTTTGTTTACTACTCAATAAACGTCCACCTACCTACTATGGTAGAGGCGTGTAGTATCATTGACAAGGTTAATTTCGCATAGATTGTTCGCTTTGTACCGGCGGCCGAACGGATATGGACTCTGACTATGCCTGTGAAGTCCCGGTTTCGATTCCTGTCGGAGGGGAGTCGTTAGTATACATCGCTGAAGAGACTTAATAAAGTCGAAACAGTCTGTACGGTGTTCTGCATAGCGAGCCATCCTTTGCCGGGATTCACTTGTCAAGATTATTTTCTATAATTATCGAATTTTATGCGATACATGCATTATAATTGCCTTCAAGCAAAATATACATAATATATATATATATATATATATATATATATATATATATATATCAATTTCCTTATGTCTAGTCTCGTTGCCCATCAGGTACAATGCGTATTAATTATTTTATTATATAATACATAGAAAAATACATTGTTAATGAAAGAATAATAATGTGACCAAAGGTTACGTAACAGTATGTCTCGTTTCTCGATACGATTGTCTGTTTAATGTAATTGTTTAAACGTCTGCATAGAAGTAAGTAAACAGATTCATAATTGACATAGGAGATAATAAAAAAATTCTTTGAATCGACAATATGATTAACCCAATACCTGCCGGCATTTGTCGTCGCAAAAGTTTTAAATGTTTCTTCAGTAACTAGAACGAGCGACTTCGAAAACATAATTTCAAATTGTTAAGATTATTTATGATATGTACTGAAAAAAAATACGCGCCCTCCAGACGCAAGTATAAGTCGTTGGGTAGGCTTAAAGTTGGTATTAGTCAGACAACGAGGGAGTCTATTCCCTTTTCACTAGCGCTAGAACAAGGAATTTGTTTGGTATCTGAGGCGGACCACACCTATCAGCAGCTCTCACTTTGCCGGCACAGATCCCTGTGCTACTCATACGCTGATTTGCCGAGGGCTGGTATCGAACCAGGAACTTTGTGACTCCTAGTCGGACGCTTTACTGACTGAAATATTTATTTATCTATCTATCTATTATCTCTTTTATATATTATACATATATATATATATATATATATATGTGTGTGTGTGTGTGTGTGTTTGTGTGTGTTTGTTTGTTTGTATGTGTGTGTGTGTGTGTGTGTATGTTTCTGTGTGTTTTGTTTGTATCTATGTGTGTTTGTGTGTGTGTTGGTGTGTGTGTGTGTGTATGTGTGTGTGTGTTGTTTGTATGTGTGTGTGTGTTTTGTGTATGTGTGTATGTCTGTGTTTGTGTTTGTATGTGTGTATGTGTTTGTTTGTATGTGTGTGTGTATGTGTATATGTGTATGTGTTTGTTTGTATGTGTGTGTATGTGTATGTGTGTGTATGTGTTTGTTTTATGTGCGTGTGTGTGTATGTATGTCTGTGTGTGTGTGTGTGTGTGTGTGTTTATGTGTGTGTTTGTGTGTGTGTGTTATGTGTGTGTATATGTGTGTGTATGTTGTGTGTATTTTTGTATGTGTGTGTGTGTGTGTCTGTGTTGTGTTTGTTTGTATGTGTTTTTCTCTGTTTGTGTGTGTGTGTGTGTGTGTGTTTGTACATTGACACTTGAACCCACCAGTGTTGACCGAACATTAACGATTGACAAACAACAGCTATGTATGGACACTGGATGTCGCGCTGAGGACTTGCCAGAATCGATGACCGATAGGGACGGTTGGCAATAGACAGTCACGAGAATCAATGCTGCTGTCAACACGACTTGGTGATAAATATATATATACTAGCAAGTTTTTGGCGCCTTCCGGATGCAAGTATTTATCTTTTAAAGTTAGAAGAGATATTATTCGAGAAAGCTTAACGAAACTAAATACGAATACATAAAAAATAATTGCACTTATTATCATTATTATTGTTCACTCCATTTGAGTTTTTCACATCACCGTTAGCTGATGATATTTCACTGGAGTCTGAGTGACAACAAGTATCCTCAGGTCTCTAGGACTCTTCTGTGTATTCGGGCAGATTGCAGCAGTGCAGTATTCTGGATGGTCTCAATTCTTCCTCTGATTTCCAGTTCCCCCAGTTTTTTTTGGTACTGTTCCAAGTGCACCAACTACAATTGGTATCCTTTCACCCTTATATTCTACAGCTTTTAAGTCTCTGGCAAGGTCCAGGTCTTTGTTCATCTTTTCATTTTCTTTCAACTTCACCCTGTGATCTGCTGGAACCGCAAAGTTCACCAGTTGATACTTTCTCTCTTTTATTTTGTTAATCAACACTAGTCTGGTCTCTTGGTTGGAATGGGGTAATCCGTCTTTATCTCGAAATCCAAGAGAATCTTATGCGTTTCATTCTCAAGAACAGATTCTGGTTTATGCATATACCATTTTGTTGTATGGTCAAAAATTCAATATTTTGCATAATCCCCTGTAGATCACTTTCCCAACCCAGTCGTGCCTAGCTGTGTATTCCCGTTGTGCTAGTTTGCTACATTCACTTAATACATGGTTTACAGTCTCATCTCTGTCACCACACAGTCTACATTTACTATTTTGTTGGGTCTTATCAATTTTTTCTTTGATATAGTTTGTGCTTATGGCATTATTTTGTGCAACAATTATTAGTGATTCAGTTTCTCTCTTGAGGTTTCCTCTTCTTAACCATGTCCAAGTGTTTTTATGTGCAACCTCTCCGATTTGTCGTTTGAAGTATCCACATAATTGTTTTTCTTCCCATCTTTGTTTTCTAGTTTTCGTTGTTTTTCTGTTTGTCCATATATTACATCTACTGTTGTTGGCCACCATAAGTAATTTGTCTTTGCTCTTTCTTATGTAATCCTCAAGTTATTGGATAGTGGTTTCTACGCAGTCCTCTATGTTGGTAAGACCTCTTCCCCCTTCCTTTCTTGACACATATAATCTATCTCTATCGTCTCTAGGGTGAAGAGCCTTGTGCATGGTCATTAACTTTCTCGTTCTTTGATCAATCTGTCCGAGTTCTTCTTTTGTCCATTTTAAGAATGGTCCTGAGTATCTTATAATGGGGACGGCCCAGGTATTGATTCCTTTGATCAGATTTCTGCTGTTAAGTTTGGTTTCTAGAAGTTTTCTAGTTCTCCTGAGATATTCTTTTTTAACTTTTCCTTTCATTTCTGTTTGCTTGATATTGTCCGCTTCTAAAATTCCTAAGTATTTGTAGCTTTCATTTTCATCAAATTATTTTATAGTGTCTTGATTTGGCAGTTGTATTCCATTCATTAATTTTCTTTCACCCTGTTTTATTACTAGCATAGCTCATTTTTCAATTCCAAATTCCATCCCTATATCCTGGCTATATATTCTAATAGTTTGTATTAGGCTCTCCAATTCTTTTTCATTTTTTTGCAAAATTTTTTATGTCATCCATGTACATAAGGTGGTTTATCTTTTCTTGTGAGTTAGTGAATTTGTATCCCCCTGTACATTTTTTAAGTATATGATTAAGCGGCATCATTGCAATAATAAAGAGTAGTGGTGATAATGAGTCTCCTTGGAAGATACCTATTATTATTATTATTATTATTATTATTATTATTATTATTCCTTTTGAGTTTTCACATCAGCATTAGCTGATGGTCTTTCACTGGAATCTGAGTGACAGCAAGTCTCCTCAGGTCTCCAGGACTCTTCTGATTATTATTATTATTATTATTATTATTATTATTAATATTAAATGCCTTGAAAAGGGTTGATATACTATAAAACAAATCAACTAAACAACCAATGAAATGACCAATCTATGAAACGTTGATATTCCTCCAACAGAAACCCTCTTGGCATTTACGAATGTTATCCCAGCGAGATTGTGTTTTTGGCAGAGCCATATTCTTAAACGCCCCCTGGGATACAATTTAAGGCTGCATCGTCGATAATCTTTCATTGTCACCCGCTTTGCCAACCCCTCCCCCCGACCTTTACCAAGAGACGGAACACTCACATTTAATAAGTGGGTTCGATGCCAAGTGTGATATTATGAAGAAAATTCAATGTTTCGTTTATTATGCTTCCAAATAAATAGTCAGTCTTTATACGAGACATTTCTCAAGACGAGCCAGATCTTTCAGACTTAAAAGAGTCGTAATTGATTTTGAGAGGATTACAGGAACTGAACCATTATTACTAGAAAAAAAGACAAAATACCCTCCGGGCGGTGTAAAATTAATTTTTGAAAGATATTTCCTTGGCGGGGTAAGAGTTTAAAAATTCTAATGTCAGAGAAATTGTATCATACGTAAGTTCTATATTCAGGATTACAGAAAGTTGTGAAGGGACATGAATTATTATTACTAGAAAAAAGACAAAATACCCTCCGGGCGGTGTAAAATTAATTTTTGAAAGATATTTCCTTGGTGGGGTGAGAGTTTAAAAATTAAAAAAAAGGAGCGGATGTAATGGTTATCCACGTTGAAAAAAAGATTGTTTTTTCTTTAAATCCTGGAGTAAGTTATACAAATAACTAAGGGAATTGTAACGTTAGTAGTAATATAGTGTTTGGTTAAGGACAGAAAAACATACAATCTCCATTGTAATAATTTTATAATAGGAAACGAAATGGGCACAATGAGAACGGGTTCAAATCTATTCGATCGTTTATCCAACAAGCCAACCGACATTCTAACCATTGCAATAGTCAGGGGCGCCCAGATTTGGCGTATGATTCTTAGTAGAAATAGTCGTCAACTCAAATCTATTTAAATAAATCATTACAATTCCACACCACGTCGTAGGTACAGTAACTATTACACCACAACGAGACCGGTTTCAAATCTATTCGATTCGTTTATCCAACCAGCCAACCGACATTCTAACCATTGCACTAGGTAGGGGCGCCCAGATTTGGCGTATGGTTGTTAGTAGGAATAGTCGTCACATCAAATCTATTCGTCCGTTTATAGTTGCTAGACTTCTGATTTGGCCGCTTATTTTGACTCCTGACAACGTATTTAAGCGCCAAATACATAACCCATTTCTCAGTCTGCAATGATATGTCGAATTATTGGTATTGGAATAAAGCCATCCGCCAAAAGCCATTTCCATCAAAGCATTTACATAGACGGAAACTCATATTATTTATATATATACATATATATATATATATATATATATATAATATATATAATATATATATATATATTAAGTATCCGTTTTAAGGAGTGTATAAATACATACACATATATATATATATATAAAGTCTACTTAAATATTTTCACGATTAGATGCACAGATTTACACACACACACACACAGACACACACACACACACACACATACACACACACATACATATGTATTAAGTATCCGTTTTAAGCAATATATATATATATATATATATATATATATATATATATATATATGCACGCACAATGTCTACTTAAATATTTTCAAGATTAGATGCACACACACACACGCACAGACAAACATATAAACACAAACACACACACACACAACACATATATATATGTTTGTTTGTTTGTTTCTTTTGTTTGTGTGTGTGTGTGTGTGTGTGTGTGGTGTTGTGTGTGTGTGTGTTTGTCTGTGCGTATTCGCGTGTGCTTGCATTGCAGAATCAATGCATATCAATAGAAATAATCTCATAAACATTTACTATATAGGGTCAGATTCACTCATGCTGTTATATATATATAATATATATATATATATATATATATATATATATATATATATAATTAAATAAAATATATAAGGTATTACGTATCTATTTATTTGATGGCAATAGAACAGTGTGTGTGTGTGTCTGTGTGTCTGTGTGTCTGTGCGCCCCCCACACATAAACTCACAGACACACGCACGTATATATATATATATATATTATATATATATATATATATATATATATATATATATAAACTATAATACTTTGACGTTTAAATGCACAGATTTGTATATCTAAGCTATATCTATATATCTATATATCATATCTATCTATCTCTCACTCTCTCACTTTATATATATATATATATATATATATATATATATATATAATGTGTGTGTTTGTGTGTGTGTGTGTGTGTATGTTCTATATCAGAATCAATACATATCAATAGCGATAATCACATAACTATTTGGCTAAGTTTCACTAATGCGCATATATATATATTATATATATATATATATATATTTATATATATATATATGCGTATATATATATATATAATATATATATATATANTTGCACCTAAAAGACAGAAAATAGTATATTTTACAGTACATCTCTCTATAATATAATATGATTATCTCCTTATGCCAGCTTCATTTATATGTATTTGAGAAAAAAAAATCTCCAGATTAAGTTTTTTTTTTTCTTCTTCAAATACATGAAGTTTTAGTAATGAAGATGATATGAGGAGGTGAAATGATTCATTTTAAGTTTTAACCTACTCTACTGGCTAGGTATTTGAGCACTTTGCTTGATTTAAGAAAAAACGTTTTTTATAATGACTTGTTTATTTACTATATTATATATATATATTATATGATATTGATATGATATGATAAATGAATTCAATAAAAGCTGAGAAGCAAGTTCAATTCTCCAGCGAAATAACTACACATTTTGTCCGAGTTTTGTTCTTTCATTCCTTATATTTTAGCTATTATATATATTATTATATATATATATATATAGTATATATATTCCTTATATTTTAGCTATTATATATATATATATATATATATATATATATATATATATATATATATTCTTATATTTTAGCTATATATATATATGTATATATTATATATATATATATATATATTATATATTATATTATACGTGTGTGTGTAAATTTTCATTTTGTGTACAGATGTAAAAGATATCATGAAAGAAGCATTTTAAATTTTTGTTTTAAACAACAATACTATTAAAATGTTCATGCACTACGTCTAAACTAGTTCTACCAATTCTAAACATATGTCTGCTATGTAACTAAGCAGAGACCAAGAATTAATCTACTGACGCACAATATATTAGTTTTTTTTATGGACCGTTGAATGTATTATGAGCCTTAGGACACTTGCCTCAATAAACACTGGCTTTCTAGTAACTTACATATATATATATATATATGATATATATATATAAAATTAACAAGTAATCTTGTCCTGATTTGAATATACAATTTGGGAGGCCAGTCGGTAAGTGATACATTACAAGTGACAACTGTTTCTTAGACTGACATTAATAAATAATAAATGATATATGTTGAAATAATATCTTGGTTTAGCAAATTCTAGTAATATAAAAGGAAAAAATATTTACTAGTTCTGG
The DNA here is from genome assembly GCA_023376005.1 of Doryteuthis pealeii. Taxonomy (NCBI): domain Eukaryota; kingdom Metazoa; phylum Mollusca; class Cephalopoda; order Myopsida; family Loliginidae; genus Doryteuthis; species Doryteuthis pealeii. The sequence goes on along the minus strand of CM042180.1, from coordinate 48,397,184 downwards.
GTATTTTTACTATTAATAAGACTATATAAAATTCTTAGAGGGAAAAAATTAAAAAAATAATGCTATAGCTTATTTTTCTAGTTTGTTCTTTAAGGTAGATGTTGTGATGTTAATTTGGTGCTCATAATATGAAACTAATTTAATCTATAATCTTTGCTTGATTAGAAAAAAAAGAATCCAATAGATAAAAGTTTGTACATTGACTTTTCAGGGAAATAGTCTGATCCTTAACTTTCTCAGGGTATGTGCTACATGAAATGAAAACAGTCTCGTACAGGATATAACTCACTCACCGTGTCCATTTTCTACAAAAATAACCATTAGCCGACGGCGCTTCCAACGTT
>CM042180.1:48369340-48391840 GCA_023376005.1 Doryteuthis pealeii | reverse complement strand
TCAGTTATTCTAATGTTGGTTTGAATAACAGCAACTAGCTAAGCACAACTGAAGCAGTGTCCAAGACAGTTGGTATTTATAGAAATCAAGAATAGTCCATTCATGCATTTGGGTGATTCCATTCCTTGAGTTCTGATTGGCTGCTTGGTTTCTATGATATTGTAGAGCTTTATAAATACCCTGTCATTCTGCAGTAGAATTGCGGCAGGACGGGATTGTATTAAGTTACAACCGCTTGTTGCCGTGTCTTACCAATTCGACGGTAATTGGAACTTAGATTGATTATTCTTCAATCAACAGGTCCTATTTGGGTAGAATAATTCTTAGGCTACTCGAAAATTATTCCTGGTACAATAAAAGACTCATGAAGAATACATAGTTGGAAAATATCCAAACGGAAACGTCATATCTTTATTTGTTTTAGCTTTTTTGAAATTGTTCCTCTTCAATTTGCCCTTTAGGAATCATTGCAATTTGACTTCCATTAACTGTGGGCTTCCAATAAAATGACTGAACTGGCTTTAAAAATGGACAGTTTATATTGTTTGATGTATTTATACTATAAAAAGCATTATTATGCAATTGGTACTTCAAGAGAAACCGTAAGTAATGGTTCTGAATATATTGGTCAATTGGGTCTTCAAACATCTGGACTTTTGCCGATGTTTCTATAGGTCAATAAATGTCTTTTACAGAATTTCTCCTGATTTTAGTCTCTCATATTCCACTAAAGGACTTTAACCATTTAATATATATATATATATATATATATAAAGATAATCTACTGAGTCAGACTAACCTACTATTAGTTTCGCATAAAGCTCTTCAGGGCTAAAATCTGAGTCAGATTTTAGCCCTGAAGAGCTTTATGCGAAACTAATAGTAGGTTAGTCTGACTCAGTAGATTATCTTTATTACTTGGCTCTACTTAGGTATCGAGCACTTTTTACAAATTAGCTTCTCCTAGCGGTTATATGAATATATATATATCTTATATACATATATATACATATAAATTGTTTTTTCTTTTGGCCAAATACTGTACCAATAGATTATTTTTTGTTGGTACGAATATCTTGGTCTTTTCTTTTTTTCAAAAATTTTTTTTCTTCCTGGTTGATGTTTGGTAGTATATTTTTACAATCAAACTATTTGCTGGTTTTTTTCTCACCGCGAGGATCTACCAACACGCTTGGTATATTAAATTATATATATATATATGTATATATATATATATATTATATATATATATATATATAATATATATATATGTGTGTGTGTGTGTGTGTGTGTGTGTGTGAGAGAGAGAGAGTGTGTATGTGTGTGTGAGAGAGAGTGTGTATGTGTGTAAGTTGAAAATGGAAGCGAACCCCTGGCCAAAACACGTGTTAGAAAATCTATTTTATCCATTCAGCAGTTTCTTTCCTTTGTTTATTATTACTTTTCAATTTTATATATATATATATATATATATATATATATATATATATATATATATATATAGACTTTTGCCGATGTTTGTATCGGTCCACAAATGTCTTTTACAGACTTTCTCCTGATTTTAGTCTCTCATATTCCAATGAAGGACTTTAACCATTTAATATATATTTTTGGGGTGGGGGTGGGGAATATGTGCTTAATTGAAGTCGTACCTAATTTTGAAAGTTAATCAATAAATAATTAATTAATTAGGCGGGAATACCTATTCAATTGTAAGGCTACACAAATCGAGGAAAATCAATCTCTGTATGGTGCTCAACATTCACGAGACCTCCAGAATTGGAACCTCATCATCAGAGGTTTAGCCTTAAAATATAGCACAGCGGTTGGAAAAAGTATGAATTCAAACTGGTTTTCTTCTTCCTAGCATGGGTAAGTAGTAGAGTTAGACTGGGCTCTTTAATGAGTTATGAATTATGTAAAGTATGGAACAACTACTCTCCATGTTAAACTCTCTGATGCATGAGGCTTTCCAATTCTGGACGTCTCTTTGTGAATGTTGAGCACCATACAGAGGATTTGATTTCCTCGATTGTGTACCTTACAATTGAATAGGTATTCCCGCCTAATTAATTAATTATTTATTTGATTTAACTTTCAAAATTAGGTTAACGACTTCAATTAAGCACATATTTCCCCACCCCCACCCCAAAATATATATTAAATTGACGTTTTAAAGTCCTTCATTGGAATATGAGAGACTAAAATTCAGGAGAAAGTCTGTAAAAGACATTTGCTGGACCGATACAAACATTCGGCAAAGTCTATATTAATATATTATATATATATATATTATATATATATAGATATATATATAAAATTGAAAGTAATAATAAACAAAGGAAAGAAACTGCATGATGGGATAAAATAGCATTTTCTAACACGTGTTTTGGCCAGGGTTCGCTTCCATTTTAACTTACACACATACACACTCTCTTCTCACACACACATACACACCTCTCTCTCTCACACACACAACCACACACACACACACACACATATATATATATATATAATATATATATATATAATAGTATATATATATATTATACATATTATATATTATTATAATTAATATACAGCGTTGTTGTAGATCCTCGCGTGAGAAAAAAACCAGCAAATAGTTGATTGCTAAAAATATACTACCAAACATCAACAGGAAGAAAAAAATTTTTTGAAAAAAAGAAAAGACCAAGAATTCGTACCAACAAAAAAATAATCTATCTGGTACAGTAATTTGCCGCCAAAAAGAAAAAAACAATTTTATATGTATATATATGTATATAAGAATATATTATATATTCATATAACGCTAGGGAGAGCTAATTTCTAAAAAGTGCGAATACCTAAGTAGAGCCAAAGTAATAAGATAATCTACTGAGTCAACTAACCTACTATTAGGTTTCGCATAAAGCTCTTTCAGCGCTAAAAATCTGACTCAGATTTTAGCCCTGAATACTTTATGCGAAACTAAATAGTAAGGCTTAGGTCTTGACTTCAGTAGATTATCTTGATATATATACTATATATATATATATTAAATGGCCGTTATAAGTCCTTTAGTGGAATATGACAGAAGACTAAAATCAGGAGAAATTCTGCTAAAAGACATTTATTGACCTATAGAAACATCGGCAAAAGTCCAGATGTTTGAAGACCCCAATTGACCAATATATTCAGAACCATTTAACTTAGGTTTCTCTTGAAGTTACCAATTGCTAATAATCTTTTTATAGTATAAATACATCAAACAATATAAACTGTCCATTTTTAAAGCCAGTTCAGTCATTTTTATTGGAAGCCACAGTTAATGGAAGAGTCAAATTGCAATGATTCCTAAAGGGCAAATTGAAGAGGAACAATTTTTCAAAAAAGCTAACAAATAAAGATGACGTTTCCGTTTGCGATATTTCCAAACTATGTATTCTTCATGAGTCTTTTATTGTACCAGGAATAATTTCGAGTAGCCTTAAGAAGTTATTCTACCCAAATAGGAACCTGTGATGAAGAATTAATCAATCTAAGTTTCCAATTACGTCGAATTGGTAAGACACGGCAACAAGCGGTTTGTAACTTAATACAATCCCGTCCTGCCGCAATTCTACTGCAGAATGACAGACGGTATTTATTAAAGCTCTACAAGATCATAGAAACCCAAGCAGCCAATCAGAACTCAAGGGAATGAATACCCAATGCATGAATGGACTATTCTTTGATTTCTATAAATACCAACTGTCTTGGACACTGCTTAGTTGTGCCTTAGCTAGTTGCTGTTATTCAAACCAACATTAGAATAAACTGACTTCAATATGGATATACCACAATATGATCATTTAATTATTTACAAAATTGTCTACGAATTAAGTAAAAATTCAAAGACTGAAAAGGCGCAAAAAATACTTAAATGAATCTATTATTTTGCACTAAGCTTACATTTATAAGATAATATTTATATATATATATATATATATATATATATACCTATATATAATAAAGATAATCTTAATGAGTTCAGACGAACCTACAATATTAGTTCGCATAACAGCTCTTCAGCGGCTAAATCTGCTCTCAGCAGATTTAAGCCCTGAAGAGCTTTAGCGAACTTTTTACTTATTAGCTTTGCATTCTCTGTTTGGTTATTCCGTTCGTTACTAAAGGACGATGCGTAGTGTCCGTTTTAAAAAAAAGTTTTAATCTGAAACTGCCGTGAGTGGCCGAAAACAGACCAATTTTTAATGGCAATCTCTGGTGCAGTGACTGCAAACAAACTAGTGCAATGCTTACTTGAAGTTGCTGTTGTGTCTCCCTCCCCCTCATTTTTGGCTCTCTTTTCCGTGGTGGCTTCTTNTCCCTCTCTTTTTCACTCCTTCGTTTCCTTGCTTGACGACGGATGTCGCCAGGTTGCACGGTCTTCTACACAAGCTTTCTCTGACACAAAGAACACTTGTGGTATATACCGACATTGTGAGTATATTAACACAAAGAAGCAGCGAACTGTCTGAACAAATCCTGTTAAATAAACTAAACTAGAAAAAGCAAACTGTACGCCACTAACCTTCTTATCACACAAACCATCCATCCCCGTCCTTCGGATGGGCGTCCGGTTTTGCTTCGGCCAACTGGACGGGCGTGGTTGGAATAATAGCGTCAATCCCAGGAGACTTTCGCCCCAGGCAATACTGCCCCCTTTGACTAAAGGGACAGGGCTGTGTTTATTGCCCAGGCGCCTGAGACTCCCCCCGTGAGGGGGAATGCCGAAGGACGATTGAAGTTTTTTTTTCTTTCCCACCCATGAGCTTTCGGCTTGTGGGTGCGGCCCACATTAAAACGAGGCCTTGTTGCCCAGCCCTTACAAGTGGGGGATGAGGCAAATACCCACAAACCATCCAAGCATAGCCGTTGTTGGCTCCAGTGTTATGGATCTCAGGAACCGTCTCGCAAATATGAAAAACTGTTCGGTTTTATTGTTGCGTCATTTTCGACCTTTCGTGTATCTTCCATGTTACGGTCTTTTGTACAAACGACGGTTGAATGTCACCAGCGGGCAGTTTCCTGATGTATTCTGGTCCGTTTTGTCTGCACCACGTGAAATGGTGGCACTGGCGAATGCAGTATTTGTGTTCTCACGCCAAGGAAACATGCAACTACTCGTTCTTACTATTCATCCTTCAATGCAACTAGGACGTACTGGGCCTTTATAGTCGGATGTCTTGTATGTCCAGGAATAATTTTTGAGTACATTATTGAATTATTCTACATTTGAATCATTGGAAGAATAGTTCTCATCTACGCTAGTTTAGTTTCAAAATATTTGGCCAATATAACAGACGATTTCTGTTTGGATATTTTCAAACTGTGTATATGTAGCAGTCATATATATATATATTAATATATATATATATATATTATATATATATAGTATCTATATATATATATATATATATATATTATATAAAAATTATAATTATATTTAATATATATATACATCTATATTAATATATATATACATAATTAATTATATAATATATAATGAATAGTGATTGAAAAAATGAGAAAAGTATTTGCATGGAAAGCGTGCTCCAATGCCTAAATAAAGCAGAAGCAGATTTATAATTAATGTTGATATTATGATTTCACACTCATAACTTTTCAAGTCTTGCGTGTCCAAATTCATCAGATGAGAAGAGTTCTCATCTGTGCATTGGACTACCAAGAAACTGCAAGTTTATGAGTTGTGAAATCATAATATCAAACATTAATTATATATTTAATATAATATATATATATATATTTATATATATATAATATATATATATATAATATATTTAATATATATAGTATATATTATGAATATATTATTACTGTATATATAATATATATTATATATATATTTATATATATTTAACAGTCCCGTAATACTATATATCATATATAATAAATCATATATATATCATATACATATCACCAAACGCGCAACATACAACACGTATTGTAGCATCAACTAATACATAATATATATATAATATATATATATATATTATATATTATATATATATATAAGTAAAGAAATAACAAAAGACTTAGAGATTTAGCGTTTAGTCTATTTCAGGGAGCCTTAGACAAGAGTTGTCTAACCTTCCCGGACTCATTCAGATGCGATGTATGAATTCTTTATTACTTTAAAGGCATTTGAAAACAGATTTTTTAAAATTTTTATAATCCTGTGCATATGATTCATATCACAGGACTATAAAGTCGGCGTGAGTTTGACACTTTATTCTTAGCTCCTGGAAATATGTCTATAATGCTAAATCTCAAAAAGTATTTTGTTATTTTCTTTAACTTATATATTTGCTCTGGACTCTAACATTAAGAAGCACACATTTGAGGCTCTCCAAACTGCGCACAGTTTTTTTAAAATAAAAACTCTTGTGTCGTAAGGAATATTTCTTCTCTGACTTCTTGGATTATATATATATATATTATATATATATATGTGTGGTTGTGTGTGTGTGTTGTGTGTGTGTGTGTATAGACAGAGAGGAGAGATAGAGAGCAGACGAGAGAGACGAGAGAGAGAGAGAGAGCAGAAAGGCGGGAGAGCAATAACTCTTGAAGGAAACATATCGAACGTTGTAATAATTAAATTATCACTACAATGGTATATCCTTCATGTGCTACTAGTATTGTATTTATACCAGCAAATAATCAAGTCTACGTAAGAATTACTTTAAGTTGAATCATTGGGACAATAGTTCCTTATCTACGCTAGTTTAGTTCCAAAACACTGGCTTGTTGACAAGCCGGACTTTTTCAAAGAAAAGTGAATGTTTTCATGGTTGGGAGTTGGGTGACGTGATTAAAAGCAAAACTTATTGACTTTAATGTGTTAATACTTCGACATGTCATTCGGCATGTCTCCAGTTTCGTTGTCTGATTGTACACTTCCTTTAGACAGGTCTTACTACTTTTTCGGGGTTTGACCTTGTTCTGCTGTGTTCTTCAGATCTATCCCTTTTCTCAAAGCTTCAATTCTATAAATATTATATATATATATATATATATATATTATATATATTATTTAAGAATGGAAATGCAGTAACCTACTCGAGTTTTCATCGATAGATTCTTTTCTTCAACGGGCATGTTTATAACACCAAAGATTAATCGTAAACTCGATTAATTTAAAGTAACCTGTAAGCAATCTATCCATGAAAACTCGAGTAGGTTACTCATTCCATTCTAAATAAATTTATGCTCTACATTGTAATTGCAGCACTTTGTATTTGTTTTTTTCTTCAACCTTAACCTCTGGCATATTGTGCGTTCCAACGATCGTTTTCTTTACCCACCGGTAAGTAATTACTTATTACATATACTAAATATATATATATATATATATATATATTATTATTGTGTGTGCTGTGTGTATGTGTGTTGTGTGAAGATTGTGTGTAAAACCATACATATATAATATATATATATATATATAATATATATATATATCTGTGTGTGTGTGTGCTGGGAGAAAAAGTAGACAAACACGGGATGTTAAAATGGAAACAAATGATGTTTATTGTCGACGGGCAACGTTTCGGTATCTTCTTATTAGACCTTCTTTCAGGACATGGATATAGTTTCTTACTCAATGATGGAGATTCTCAAAATGCTGAAACGGTAAAGTCGTCGTTAGGGGGAGGTGTAGTTGGGAGTGGTTAGTGGGATTTTTTTTCTCTCTGGAATGGGGAGTGCCGAAATGGTGGATGGTTGGTAACACAGCGTGTTAGAGACCGAAAAGTTGCATTCGTCGACAATAAAACATCAAGTTTCCATACATCCTGTTGTTTTCGTCTTACTTTTCTTCACATACTGTCGGGATTACCTCCTCACATTTCTACCATATATATTATTATATATTATTGAGATTTTTAGTTAATCTTTGAAGCAGATGGTTGTATATTTAGGTTTATAGATTTAATAAGCTTCACAATCAATCTACAACCGATATACCCTCATATATATATATATATATATAATATATATATATATATTATATTATATATATATAATGTTGTTCTTGATTCCAACGGAGAAAATGTAATATTTATAAAAGAAAAATGAAGGTCCGCAAAATGTATCGTTCTCAAAAAAATGTTTTTTTTTTATTTCAGCCATACGCAACACGGTTTTCAGATACTATTCTGGTATCTTTCCAGGCTTTGATAATACATTATATTGTTACATATATATTTATATTTTTATATACTATATAATATATTACACACATATAACATTATATATATATATACACTAGTTTGTGCGTGTTCTGCTAATTTCTGTAGCGTATGTGCAAATAAAAAGAATAAAACATTTTTTCTGAGACGATATAATTTTGCGAACCTTTATATATATATATTATATATATATATTATATATAATATATGAAATATATATGAAACAGAGAATTGAATCGACGAATTAAGGAAAAATAGTTAAAGAAAAGAAATGTAAATGGAAAATGAATTTAATCGATAATCACATAATCGAATCACTTTACAACCATGTGTTTCGGTCAGTTTATGTGTGTGAAAATATTTTGCACACATAGAAGAATCGACCTCTCAAGTACATTTGTTTTTTTCATTCAAAAAAATGTTCACTCTGATGAGAGGTCGATTCTCTTATGTGTGCGAAATATTTTCACACTAAACTGACCGAACACATGGTAAGTGATATCGATTAATGTGATATCGATTAAATTCATTTTTAATCCATTTACATTCTTCTTTACTCATTTTCCTTCATATATATATATATATATTATTGTGATTAATAGTTGTAGTGTGTGGTGTTGGTGTGTCTTGTCTTGTTCTGTCTGTTGTTTGTCTTGTGTGTGTGTAGTATATTGTGTGTGTGCATGTCAGTTGTATGTGTGTGTGTTTCAAAACGAGCTACAAAACTCACATATATATATATAAAATAATCAATTTCCGGAAAACGTTGGTAGCGCCCGTCGGCTAAATGGTTATTTATGTAGAAAAATGGACCACGGTGAGTGAGTTCATATCCCTTGTACGAGACTGTTTTCTTATTAGCACATACCCTGGGAAAGTTAAGGATCAAGAACTATTTTTCTGAAAGTTCAATGCTACAAACTTTTATCTATTGGGATTCTTTTTTTTCTATCAAGCAAAGATATAGATTAATTAGTTTTCATATTTATGAGCACCAAATTAACATCACACCAAACACTACCTTAAAAACAAACATAGAAAAATAAAGCTATAGCATATTTTTTAATTTTTCCCTCTAAGAGAATTTTATTATAGTCTTACTTAATTAGTAAAAATACCAAGAACTTAGTAAATATTTTTTTTCCTTTTATATACTAGAATTTGCCGTAAACCAAGCATATTATTTCAACATATATCATTATATTTATTTAATGTCAGTTCTAAGAACAGTTGTCACTTGTTAATGTATCCACTTACCGACTTGGCCTTCCAAATTGTAATATTCAAATCAGGACAAGAATTTACTGTAATTTATTATATATAGTATATATATATATATATAATATTGTAAGTTTACTAGAAAAGGCCAGTGTTATTGCAGGCAAGTGTTCCTTAAGGCTCATATTACATTCAACGGTCATAAAAAAAACTAATATTATTTGCTGCGTCAGTAGATTAATCTGGTCTCTGCTTAGTTACATAGCAGACATATAGTTAGAATTTGGGTAGAACTAGTTAGACGTAGTGCATGAACATTTAATAGTATTGTTGTTTAAACAAAAATTTAAAATGCTTCTTTTCAATGATATCTTTACATCTGTACACAAAATGAAAATTTACACACACACCGTATAATATATATATATATATATAATATATATATATATAATTATATATATTATATAGCCTAAAATATAAGGAATATATTATATATATATATATATATATATATATATATATATATATATATAGCCTAAAATATAAGGAATTATTATATATATATTATATATATATATATAATATATATAGCTAAAATATAAGGAATGAAAGAACAAAACTCGGACAAAAATGTGTAGTATATTTCGCTGTGAAGGAATTGAACTTGGCTTCTTTCAGCTTTTATAGAATTATTTATCATATCATATCATATCATATCATATTATATATATATATATAGCTAAATAAACAGTTCATTATAAAAACGTTTTTCTTAAATCAAGAAAGTGCTCAAATTACTAGCAGTAGAGTAGATGTTTAAAACTTAAAATAATCATTCACCTCCTCATATTCATCTTCATTACTAAAAACTTTCATGTATTGAAGAAAGAAAAAAAAAACTTTAATTCTGGAGATTTTTTTTTTCTCAAATACATATAAATGAAGCTCGGCATAAGGAGATAATCATATATATATACTAGAAGATTTATGTCAATATACTATTTTTCGTCTTTTTAGGTCAATTTGGTTAAACCAAATGGTTCCAATTAAAGGATACTTAAATTGCAACTCATGCTGATCAAAGCAAACTACCCTCGAAACAACCGCTGGAGAATTTGGGGTGTGTCGTGCAGGCACAGATAATTCTCGCCAAGGCTCAAGCGCAGTTTGAAATGACATGGAGATTATTGATAGACATTTGTGGTTGACACTTCAAGTTTGCTCGCTCTTCTGATATGAAAGCACTTAAGAAGCAAATCTGATATAAAGCTCTCATTGTAAAGGTAAATGAATCTCTTTTTTTTATCAATAGAAATATTTTCACCAGCATTTATCCAAAGAATTTTTCATAAAAATAAAACTTGAAATGTAATGAAAAATTCCAATCTTTGTTGAAGCTTTTTAAAAAGGAAAGTTTATTGAATAGAATCTTATTTCAAAATCTTCCTTTCAAGGAAGGATTGTACGTGCAACCTTCTCTGAATAGATGGCCAAATGGATACTAGTAAGTACTTCAAGACACAGCTGTGTCAGTGCTACTGTGTGGCTACCACCCACTTGCGACTCTAATGAAATGCTTAGAGAAAAAAAAAACAAGCTGCTGAACTGCTACAGGATGCTGTGTGCAGATTTTGAAGCCAAATCCTGGAAGCCAGCACCCCCACAAAGAACAATTTGTAGGGCCACTTTCCTCCTATTCACACAAACCAACCAAAGCTAATGTGAACAACATTGCTGGACACTTTGCTGGAGAAATAAGCGACGAGCTCATAAGTGTTAGTTCTCTTTTCCTCTCAAAATCGCATGCGCGTTCATTTGTCCACAGCCAGCCTTTTGAGTTGTCCAGGTCAGTGATCCATATGCTGCACTGGGTCCAGGTCTTGACTGCCAGAAGATCTGCAGCGTTCAGGATCTGTCTTTTTTATTCTCAAGGTACAGCTTGATGTCATCGCATACTGGTATTTCTTAATTTAGCATCTATTATCATTGATATATGCCAACAAACAAAAGGGAACGCAAGAATAGATCCCTGTGGTACCCCAGATGACATCTCCTATTGGTCAGGAGTGTGCTCAAGAACTGTAACTACCTCTTCTGGTTGAGCAATGAAGGATTTAACAACAGTCAAAAAGAATCTCCTTCACACCTATTTGCAGGAGTTTTGCCAAAAAGTCTTTTGTGCGGCACAGAGTTGGAAGGCCTTAGCAAAGTCAAGGTAGACAACATCTACCCATCAGCCACCCCGGGGTGATGTCTTCTAGGAAACTCCACAAGTTGATCACAACAGCTGAATTTGGGGATAAATCCAAACTGGGAGGGTTCGGATAAGCTGCTGAGAGTTCCAGAAATTTCAAAAGTCTTTCTCTTATGCCAGGACTCCATCAGCTCTGGCAATGCCAACTTAGTAAAACTGACTGGTGATAGTTAACAGGTTGGATAAAGACCTACTGTTCAATCCTGGAACACTATTTGCATTTGCCACCATTTTGAATAGCCTAAAAAAACAATTGTTTATGCCAAGATTAGAAATAATTGCTAAAAATAAATCAATTCCAAACAATGCCAGAGTTTACATTTTATGGAAAAAAATTCTGAAGAAAAATTTTATTTTTGCTTTTTTCCAAAAAATGTTCCCTTATTTGTTAGAAATTTTTAACAAAATTTATAAATCTGTTTCTCTTTTTAGAAATTACCTCAAACGTCAGGCTTTTTTAGAATCAATGCGTTTGCCCAACTTCCCTACTGCGTCGTTCTTCCTCTTCTTTTCCTGTTATTGACATGGTCGAAGAATTTTTCAGAATATGTTCGTTGCCAGATCAATCCACTTGCTGTGAGAAATTCACCTAAAAAAAAAATGACCCTTGTTAACATCATTTACAACTAATTGGAGAAGTAAGCTAGGCATAAATATATACCATATATACTCATGTGATAAACGACTTTTTAAGACCAATTTTTCATCTCAAAAATAAGGGTTTGTTTATTTACAATTGAGATGTTTCCTGAAACAATCAAAACTTACCCTTCTATACTAAGCCTAACCTTTTACTTCAATCCAAAGTGTACCTGCTAGTCTATACCTAACAAAGGTTATAGTAAGTTAATAAAGTTTTTACTTAACAGTGTTTACTATTTATAATACCTTGTGCATATTATATAGTTACAAATATTATAAATGGTAAACAAAGTACATTAAAAAAACTTTATTTCTTACTAGAAAGCCACATGTGCATCAGCTTGAGCCTTTGTTAAAACTTTTGAGATAATGTCATATGATTTTGTTTATAAAAGCAAAAGTACAATAATGCCTCCAGCATACTATAATCATTTCATATGTAATTATATATCATCAATGCATTGTGTACCCAGGTGGGGTTTAGTATGTTGGATATTCAAGGCAAAACACAGTAGCTACATTCAAGCGTTTAGACTACATTGTTTAATTTACTTTTGCAGTGCATTTGGAGAATAGATAAGTGTTTGAACGTTTTTTCTTTGTCATTGGAATGTTTAAAATCTAGCCAAAAGTTAAGGGTAGCAATAATGCATGAAATTGCTTAGCTAAAATTTAGGATTATTCACGACACTCGTGTAGTATATATATATTATATATATATATATATATATATATATATTATATGCATATTTAAGGAATTAATAAAACACTATATTTGAATAGAAATTTAAGCTTTCAAAGGATTTTAGAATTTACTAATTGATTATTCTTGATTTATAATTGTCATATTCAAGGTAATTTTTTTGCAAATGCTTTTACAAAAGTTAATATATTATGTAACATTGATATATTTAACTTTTCAATTTTTTCATATTCTCACTTCACTAATTTTATCATCTTGAATTGCTAGCTATCTTCATATTACATTATTAATAGTTTTCAGCTTTATCTTATTGCTGATGCTATTTATCATAACACTGTCTTATAATCTCTTTAATTGAATAACCTCACAAAATCATAAATAAATTACTATATAGTAATAATAAAAAGCACCAATGCTTGACTTACCTATAAGCTAGGCGAGAGCTCATTTTTTATGCTATTTTTATTTTATCATTAGTTTTTATTTCTCTTAATGTCATTCATAAAATTATATATATACATAATTTATTATTACTATTATTATTATTATTGACATAGAAATAATTTTTTTATTAGAGAAGTACTTTTAAAATTTCCTACAGCAGGCTCTTCAGCAGGTGAAATTCCAGCCGTGAAAGATCCAAAGTGTTTGCTGATAAAAAGCCATAATAAAATAATGGGAGAAACCAATAACAGTAATAACAGGGCTGTTTTTGTAATTTAAGTGAATTATGGCCTACAAGTCTTTATAAAACCATGATTTAAAAAAAGATTATTTATTTATAAAGAGTCTGCACTGTATAACTTTCACAGACCAAACTAATGCCATATAAAGGGTGTGAAATTTAACTTTAAATTTACATATAGTTTTTTCGACTCCAACTCCAGTGACCCCTTAATTGCTTCCAATTCCACAACATTTGTAATAATAACCAATGTATTCAACTGGAGATGTTGTTATAAAAAGCAACAATTAGATAAGACTAGTAATAAGACTTAAACACTCTTAGATTTTTCATATATTGTTACGAATTTGTATTAATAAGAATAATTAGTTTTAAATAATGGCCATATTTTTTGTTTTTAATTATTATAAACTAACTAAAAATAGATATTATTGCAATTCCTTCACTTCAAAAATTATTTTTGGTAAATTTTAATATTTATCTACCATATTTATCAAAATAGCAAATTTAATAGTTTGTAGTTTTTAAATAACGATGTAAGGGAATTATTAACACAGAGTTTGCTTCCCTGTTCAATTGACTTTTAATAATAGCAAAAGAATTATATTGAATTGTATTATATTTTTAACATTCAAACTATAATATGTGGTATATGTATATTTATATATAGATTTTGTTTTAATACAGCTAAATTAAAAATTTTAAATTAAGGGTGGAAAAAATGCCTTAAGATCTTCTGTAATTGAAAGAAGTTAAGAAAAAAAGATGGGCCTGCTTCAAAATAAACGTTTTTTGAATCATCTTTTATAATTTTTGAAAGTATTAATATGGGTTTGCATGTATTTCAGATTGTATATCTTTTGAAAGTGAAAATGGTCAAGATCTTGTAGTGCTTAATCCAACTGGCTGTGCCACTGATGTAATAGGAAACTTGATATCCCACGACAAGATCCTCAGTACCCGGATTCACTGGCTATGTTTTTACCGTGGATTGATTTCCAGGCTTATGTACCCAGAACCGGACGCTCTTGACTTGTTGCCAAGTCCTTGAATGTTGTAGAAGTTTGTACCCAGGTGATAATGATGGGAGAAATAGAATATGAATTTCCCTTGTTCTGAAGATTTCATTGAGAAACTTTGACTGGTCTCTGGCAGAAAGACAATTCAGCATTACCCAGCATGCCGCTTTATGGCGGGCAGCGCTTAGCTGTCATAGATAGTGGCAATCAATCAAGTTACCTCTTTCCAGAGTTCAAGCTTTACATTTGAGGCGGACCCTTATCCAAGAAAACAGTCGATCCAACCTGGAATCTGTATCAATGGCACCATGGATCCAAGTACTGCTGTGGAGAATTGGAAGGTATCCTCAACATTGGACAAAATGCAGCCAGTTTTTTTTTGAAATTAAAGTTCGCGGTCCTAAAGACTCAAGAACTGCTGTGTTTACTTTCCTGAAGACTTTGTAACAGCTATCGAGCAATTGCCATGACATTTGTCCGAATTTCATATAGAACGACATGTTTCTCCATACAGGTCAACTGAGCGGCATTGCAAGATGTCTGGCCAGCTACTCACCCGCATTTTCATTCTTATATCTTTCTTCATTCTATTTTTCTCATTTTTTTCTTCTCAATTAATCGAATGTCAACTTGATCATCGTTGACTGTCAAATTAGATGGACATGGAACCCTGAGTTGTATTGCTGAAGTCGTATTTTCTTGGCCTCACCTGATGTCATGCGCAATGTTACCCTGGAGTTGACTTACATATTTTCAACGCTGTCTATCATCCCGGTCGTGTACACTGAGTGCCATGCTTGATCCACCGGACCCCATGGGTCGCAGACTGGTGCCTGTTAGCCGTTAGCTCTTGGACTTACCAATGCCCTTGCATCGCTGGATTCTGGTAGCAACAAAGTAGAAAAGCAAAAACAACGAACTCTTGAAGAATGGGCCTTTGGATCCACAAGCCACCAATTTTGCTGTGTTGGTGACAAAGCTTCGTGAGATTGGACGGAAATGATATAGTCGGAAACCCTCTACCCACACTTAATGTTGTACCAAGTGGGTTACAGGACACTAGTGCTGAAGACAAACAGTGGTGGAAGCAGACAGGGGTACGAATGCTCTTCAACAAATCACCCTTTCGAGTTACCGGTAATGGCATTAGCAGATTGACTCTGTAACTCGACTTGCAATTTGGTGCTCACAAATGTCGACTATTTTGCTGCATTCTGTCCTTACATGAATAGGGGCGAAAAAAAGCACTTAAAAAGAAACCTTAAATGAAATGAGGAATGCAGTATGTCTGGCTAATGGCTGTACTGTTGATTAATTATGGTTGTATAATGTGGATGTCATTCAAAGAATCCAGAAAACTCATTTCTTCTCAACGTATCTCATGTACACACACACAAGTACACAAATGTATACACACCACACACACACACACTGCTGGAGATTTTTTTTCTTCTCCAGTTTTTATCCAACAAGCTGAAAACCTTTAATAGAATAGGAAATATGGACGTGTGCTGTTCTTTTATTTGTTCTTGGGAAGTTAAAAACAAAAAAAAGTAGTTCTGCTAAGAAACCAAAAACAGAATTTTAAAAAATAATTACAGTTTTTTACTCAGTGAAAATCTTTTTTTATAAAAAAAATAAATTATTAAAAAAACCAAAAACCACTTAAGATATCTTTCTACTCCTCCAAAGGTTTATATTCATTACTCATTAGTCCAGGTTAAAAGTGTTGGTAAAATTAATCTGAATCCAAACTTTCTTAGATCTTATTTTTTTCTGATGCCAGGTATGATTTGCCGGAACAAGAAAAAATTTTGTAAACGGTCCAATTTTACCCAGTTTACCAAAATTTTTTCCATTCCCCGAATGATACTTGCATTCAGAAAAAATTAAGCGTCTAAAAAATGTGTCTTGGATTAACTCTACTGCACTATTAACCTGGACTATATCTAAGTGATATGATTTATAACTGCATTTTTATTTTGTATTATTCAGTTTTATTTTATTAGAATTTATTTATTTCATGCTTTTTTCTTTACCTTTTGTTTTTTCTTTTTGTTCATTTTCTAAACCACCAAATCATTGAAATGTGGTGATTATGTCAGATTATGCAAATTCTTTTCAAGAAGGAATTAGTAACATTAATAATAAAAAACACTCAAAATTATCATAATAATAAGTGACAGAGCTTCATCTAAAAATAAATTAAGGGGGAAAAAAAAAAAAAAAGAAATGCTTCGCTATTCAAAGAATCCTGATATCAGTCAATGGGATAATGGTATATTTAAGAATATGCATTCTATTTCTAACTTCCATTGATATATTTACCACCCACAAAAGGTAAACTCCTAATTGATGAATACACTCTTTTGCAGTAACACTTTTAAAAAAAATAAAAATTCTTTCATTCTTAAATAAATTCAATTATTAAGAAAACATTTCAGAAATAATTTAAAAACGCATAAACGTTTATAATAGGCTCCTTTAAAATGTCACAATTATATATAGTCTTACATATTTGTTAATTTAAATACAAAAATACTTGTAGATAATACCTTCGTCTTTTTTAAAAATGTTTAAACCACTCAGCAAATTACTTTCTATTGTGTCAGGTTCGCAAATTTTTCTGTAGATTTTTTGACTTTAGTCATTAAGTTTGTGTTTTTTTTTTACCCACAAAAGTTAGTGCACATTTAAAAGAAACTGACCAAAAATTCTTTGGAATTATAATAAAAATCGTAATTTCTACTCTGTTCTGTATACTGGTTACTTGGGAAATTAATTCAAGGAGACAATTAACAAGGGAGGACATTTGTATAAGAAATTGTTGGCGCTACATGATTCTTATATAGATGCTAATTTGTGCCAGGACACTTATCATTTCGTATTTAAAAAAAAAAAGAATTAAAAAAATGACTATTTTTCCAATTTTCTAATTCTGAATGCATTATAAACATCATCTGCATCAAATATTTTCATGTGATTTTCCTTCACTTTAAAAATCTAAGATGGATTGTATGAAATCGACTAAAATTTATTTTTAATTTTTTTTGCCGTCACTTAAGTATGAAAAAAAAAAACCAACAAAAAAGATCTCGCATGTAATTATTTGTGATAGAAATAGAATTATAGCATGAATCTTTTTTCTCTTCCTCCATTTTGGATTTTGTTTAGAGTAAATGTTGACAATTTCCATTCTGATTGTTATTTTTTTTTTTTTTAGCTTATTGATGAGAAAAAAAATAAGAATTGGGAGAAGCATATAAATGATAATTATTCTCATAGCCTGCTAAAAATAGTTGTGTATGTTTTCCCCTTACTGGTTTCCCAGAGTTTTAAGGTGTGTCTAGCACCCAGATAGAAACCAAGATTTCCAGCATGTTGGTTTTCAAAAAGCCCTTCAGCTTCCTCTTTCTTAAATTCATTCTTTTCTTTAATAATCACCATTTTCATTTGGCTTTGTTCCTTCCTAAGTTAAGCTTAATAATTATCATAGTCAACCAGAGTCATTCAAATTGGTGCTTCCCCTTGAAACTTTTTAGCCTGTATTTTGAGATTTTGCAAGATGGGAAAAAGATTTGGAATAATAAAAAAAAAAAATGGAACATAACTGCGAATATTTTAAATAATTTTAATAAAAACCTAACACTTTAATTCTTCAAAAAGATAACCGCTGGAATGGTTATGTGGTCTCATCCTCTCTCTTCGTGTTTCCTCCTGTATAATCACAATCACAACAATCATTGGTTTTCTTTCTCCTCTTTTCTTTTTCTATTCTTCTCCACTTTCTTACTATTATGACGTTATCCTTTTCTTCTAGAAGTCTTGGGGTTTGGTGAATGTGGAGCAACCCTTTATCACCATTAGAATGCACCGACTGCACCTCTGCAGAGGGGTAAGACTTCCCCAATGTGGCCACCTATTGGCTATCGCTGGCGACCCGTGTTGCTTAAGGACAGAACCCAGGTGGTTGAGCAGTCCATGACTTTTAATACTCCACTTTGGCCCTTTCTTGGACTAGACGGGCGGTCGGAGAGGCCCCCTCCGATCAATCGTCTGGTCACGTCAAGCCCTAGCACCTATATGATTTTCCCAACCCTATTGCCCTTATGGCAAGCCCCAACCCCTTTTTATCATATGGGTGTTAGAAGGCGGTGGTTGCGGGTCTACTTGTCCTGGGAATTACGTTAAACTCTATCTGATGGTGAGGTTCCAGTTTTGGAGGTTTGGGGAATGTAGAGCACCCCTTCATCACCATTGCTCCCTGGTCCACTCTGACCCGGAGTGGTAGTACCTGTTAGTGTCCCATCTATGGGTTAAATAGAAAAATGTATTCATTAAAAAATTGTATTATCCATTAGGAATTGATTTATTTTAAAACTTTATCGGCATTAAATGACCCACTGAGGTTGATATACCGTAAAACAAAAACAAACCAAACCAAACCTTAAAGGTAAAAAAAAATGTTTTGACCAAAAACAAGAAAATCAATTTATTCTATTTCAAGGAAGAGGGGGTTGAAGTGAATGAGACAGGGGGGGGGTAAGAGAGATAAGGAAAAGGTGTTGGAATAGGAGAGTGTATATCAGACTGTCTGTCTGATTTTATTTATTTGTTCTTGAATGTATTCTATCTATTATTTTTAGTATATTTCAGTAAGTTCTACCATGGCTTTCTTCAGATATTTATCAAGATCCAATATGGACTAATAATGGTTGATTTGGTTTGGTTTGTTTTGTTTTACAGCATATCAACCTCAGTGAGTCATTTAATGCCGATAATGTTTTGAAATAAATCAATTCTTAATGGATAATACAATTTTTTATAAATACATTTTTCTATTTAACCCATAGTTGGGACCCTAACAGGTACTACCACTCCGGGTCAGAGTGGACCAGGGAGCAATGGGGATGAAGGGGTGCTCCACATTCCCCAAACCTCCAAAACTGGAACCTCACCATCAGATAGAGTTTAACGTCATTCCCAGGACATGTAGACCCGCAGCCACGGCCTTCTAGCACCCATATGATAAAAAGGGGTTGGGGCTTGCCATGAAGGCAATAGGGTTGGGGCAATCATATAGGTGCTAGGGCTTGACGTGACCTGCCAATTGATCGGAGGGGGTCTCTCCAACCGCCCGTCTAGCCCAACATAGGACCTAATAATGGTTGAGAATATAATTACAATAGCAAAAGAAATTATGACGTCAGTGATGACGTAGACTCGGTTACAGACAGCCAGTCACATAATCTCCATTTTGATAAAATTATTTCTATTTATCATCAATATTTTCTATTTAAATTATTCGCTGTATTTTTTTTTAATTTCCTTTTTCGGCTGACTCGTAGAATCAAAGACAACTCGAACCATTAAATATCACTCCTTATTTTCAAGATATTTGTTTTTCCTTTATTTTCTCTATTTGTCTCACTTTCATTCTTCAAAAAAGAATATTAGTATAGTATATACATTTTTTTTACCTATAATATTGCGTAAATGGCTGTCCGTTTAGCTACGTGATGTTAAAGCTATTATTGAAGAAATACATTCAGCTCATTGAACACGATTTTATATATATATATATATATATATATATATATATATATATATATATATATATATATATATATATCAGTAATCCACAGACACGTGTTTCCACGTTTACGTCTCATCAGTGCGGCTCGACTTTTTTAACAGCTACCTCTAGCCGGGAGGGAAACTCGACAGAAATTTCGTCTGTCAAGCTCCTTACCCTCAGGGTCAGTCAGGGGCAAAAAATTAATTAAGTATGTTTTTACAATCACCAGAGAAGTCAAGTCTGTAAACAACAGGCGAGTAAATGCATTTACGCTAAACGGTGAAAGATCAACTAATGTCTCCTCTACAGTGCTCTACGAGAAAAAAAGTTAATCCTTTGTTAGTATTGGAGAAATGAGAATAAAGTGCTCAATTACTTCTGTAAGAGCTGTATTTATTTATTATAGTGTACAATAAATTTAAGGTGCGATTACTACCATTGGTTTCTGAGCAGCATGCTTATGCTGCTGCCCGTCATCACGGCAACGCACCTGCTGAGAAGCCACTAGTAGTAATTGTACCTTAAATGTATTGTACACTATAATAAATAAATGTTTATATATATATATATTATATATATATATATATATATATATATATATATATAGTAAAGACAAAAGCTTAAAAATCGGGTATTATGTGATTATGGTACCATTTCCACCCATAAATATACCCACTGTATAAACCTATGAGTTTATATAGATACCTATGGTACCATAACCGCATAATACCCGATTTTGAAGCTTTTGACTTTACTAATTATATTGCTCTGTTTATAAAAAATTAAATATTGACCTCTCAAAGCGGACCGGATCTCTATACCATTCTACCGTTGGAAGAATGGACCAGCTTAGAATTATCCTAATACCCAAATTACCTGGTATCTCACCTACGTGTATATATATATATATATATATATATATATATATATATATATATATATATTGATGGTAAAATGAATGAATGGATGAAATAAAAATGTATGAAAAGATGGGGATGAATGAAAATCCTTTCCATGGGACCCTTCTCAAAAGTATTAAAACACTTTTTGAGAGTGGGGTCCCTGATAGAAAGTTTTTCTCATCTATTATTAGACTCCTTTGAAGCATCAAGTTAATATAATTATTCTATAAGTTATTAGAGAAGATAAAATCCGTCTCTTACCTTTGTAATATCTGTTGAGAATGGGTTTGAATTTTTATATGTATATATATCTAATCTTGTCTGGTTAACTTCCGGTGAATATTGCTACATTGTAACGATCTTGAATTCAAAATAAAAACGGTCAAATAGAGGAATTTATTTACTTAGCTTTTTTTTTTATTTCAGTTGCAAAATAAAATAAAATATATTAAATTAATTAGATAGATCAGTAAATAAATAAAAATATCATCTTTAATTATATATTAGAAAGATTGATGAATAATTTTAGAAAACTATATTTTATGAGTATTTTTAAATTTCAAATAAATTCAATATTATAAATTAAATATTTAAATTTAGAAAAGATATATATATATATATATATATATACACTAATTGACTATCGATTTTTTATTGTTTGTAAAGTTTTTCTTTCTTTCTTTTCTTCTTTCTTTTTTTGGCGGCAATTTTTTCACTCCTGAATTTCTTTACATATTTGTGCAAATATTGTTTTTGCTTTGTATATTTTCTGCTCTCCAATATTTCTTAGTTCGTGCCAATCTATATATCTTGCTAGATTTTCGAGATTTTCGAAATTTTACCCACCGACCTACCCCGCCCCCCTTTTTTCCACCCACACCCACACACACCCATACCCCGCTCATTACCGCTTACTTACTTTTTTTTGCTTATAAATATTCTTGTACGTATGGCTTGAAATGAAAGCACCTTCACCATAATGGAATCATATCTGATTTCCTGACAACAATTAAGCTGACATAAAAATGTAAGAGAAGATGAGGATGGGACGGTGAAAAGATGGACAGGAAGAGAGAAGGAACTGGAGCAGGAGGAGGGGGAGGATGATGGAAGAGAATAGGAGGGGCAGGAGGAGGAGGCACGGTGGTTCAACATTTTTTCTTTGAGAAAAACTAATTCAGATTTCTGTCTCCAATTTCTGCGCAGGTGAGGACCCCACTCTCAAACCTATCTTCAAAGCAGAGACCCGAGTTGTAATAAAGTAT